>SKCR01002437.1:0-29954 GCA_019454045.1 Zanthoxylum bungeanum
TTAATTCGAAAGCGACTATCGTAATAATTTTACGAGGCATAATTATTTAATTAAATTGGATTTAATTAAGGCGCGATGGTAAATTCATTTAATTGGAATTAAACGAACCCGATAAAATTACCCGTGACTTTGCGTGTGTCTTTTTGTGTTTTGGGAACACAAAATATCTTTGACTTTGGTGGGACCAATTCAAGTTGTGTGTTGAAGAAGCCAACTCAAATTTTGAATTTAAAATTTGGTGGGACCACATGACTTACATCAAAAGTCTATTTTTGATGTAAGTAGTTGGCTTAAAATTAAATGCATTATTTAACACACAACCACCAAGTTTTGGAAACAACACACTCTCATTTCTTCTTCTCCACATTGTCGATTTCTTCTCTTCTTCATTGTGAAATTTTGCTTCAAAATTTCAACAAAGCTAGCACTTGGAGGAGTCAAATTAGGTGATAGGGAAACTCACCCAAGGAACAAACAACACCACAACAAGCTTAGAGCTTCATCCAAAGAGGAAATTTTTGAAATTTCTCCATTTAACAATGTAAGTGATTCTGCCAATTTTCTTATTATTTCACACATATAATCACATTTAGGATCTTGTGGCATGTCTTAGAGACTAACATCCCCTTTGTTCAAGCTTCGACTTATCTAATGCGTGCAACCTTAGTGGCGTCTCCATGTTAACAGAATACAACAATGTATCATCTTAAGGGTTCTAAAAGATATGTTCTTTGTGGGTCTTCTTTGTGGCCTTGGAAGGGTTTTGTTCCATCAAAATCAAATTTGGGGTTCTTGAGGTTCTTCCGTTGCTTGGGGTTTGCTTGGCCTTAATCATCGAAATGAGTTCCTTGTTATTTGGTATCAGGGCTTAGGGTTCTATGGTCTGATTTTCTATCATTTATTTGTGTTTTTCATTAAGTCTTTATTTTGTGTATTTGGTCATCAAGATACATGTTCATCTTGATTCTTGGTTTTGTTGGTTTTTGTGTTTCTTAAGTGTTTTACCTTATTTTAATTTTTCTATGACCGGCATACCAGCCTCATACCAATATACCGGTGTAAAAACCCTCTTGACACAACTTCTGGAACCGGGGAGCAAACATACTAGTCTCCATAGCAGTTATAAAACACCTTTGAAATAACTACTAGAACCGGGAAGAACCATATCGGCATTTATATTGGCCTTCATACCTGTGAACTTATTCCAAACATAGCTACTGGAACCATGAACAACCATACTGGCCTACATACCGACCTAATTATCGGTAAACTTGGGAAATACATAGCTATTGGAACCGAGCTTGTTTCATATCGGATCCCATACCGGTCAACTTATTCCAAAACATAGCTACAAGAATCAGGCTAGTTTATACCGGCCTATAACCAGTCTTCATACCGATTAACCTATGAGTTATGCATAACTTTTAAGTGGGTTTAATCTAATTTGTCCAAATATGTATAATTAGGTGTGACTAATCTCCATTGTCTCCCACTTTAATTTAATCCAATTAAATCAAGCCAAGGATTAGGAAATGGATTAGTTCAATGTTTGCCACTTTGATTTAATCCAATTAAATCAAGCCAAAATCACCTATTATTACATACTTACAATTACCATAATATCCTCAAATGGTAGAGATAATTATGATTTTACAATTAAGCCCTGGTGTAATTTTAAATTAATCCAATTAATCCAAATAGGTCAAAGTAAATAATCAATGTTATCCAATAACACATGATTATCTTAGTTGATAATTATAATATCAAATATTTATTTTTTAAAAAATAATCGGCTACCCAAGTGCTCAACGAGTACACTTCATATTGAGACTCTCTAAGTTCAGACATGTTCGTCATATAAGCCTAGCTAATATATACGCAATTCGGCCACCTCAAATTCACGAAGAACACGAACGACCTTTCTGAACTATACAAGTCGAGGTTATCAAATATGTTTAACAATCACTTTTTCGTAGGCTATCCGAGTTGTGCTTAGGAAATATAGAATATACCGTCAAGTTTTCGAGGCGCACATCTCATGTCGACATGTCCACGATTCTTTACAACTGATGCGATCCATCTTAGGTGATCGGCTTTGGCCAAAGTCTTTAGCATATCTATTAAAAACATCTCTACATGTTTCCAAAACATAATGACGTTTGATAGAGAACATTCACATTTCAATAAATTATCTTTATCATACAAACATAAAGTTTCATCCTTAATGTTTATTTTATATCTCTCTTTATCTAATATTGGCAGCGATATTATTTGTCTGATAAGTGAGGGAACATAATAACAGTCATGTAAATCTAATTTACATCCATTTGGGAGATCTAGAACAACAGTTCATATGGCATTGACATCCAATGTCTAGACATTGCCAACTCTAAGCTGGATCTCCCCTTTATTTAGCCTTCTTTTAACCCTCATTTCCTGCAGGGAATTGCAAATATGAGTAGGACTGCCAGTGTCTAACACCCATCCACTATTTGCATCTAAGGCTAATTATATGTCAATAATTGGAAAAATACAAAGCGTACCTGAGGGTCATGCTTTTCCTTTAACCTATGGATAGTCCTTCTTCCAGTGTCCAGACTTCTTGCATTGTAGACATTGGCCATGAGCTACTTTCGGTTTTGCGCCTTTGCGCTTCTTGGAGTTTTTCTTTGATATCTTCTTCTTCCCATCTTTATTTTCTTTGACTTCCCAGAAGTCTTTGAAGAGCCAGCTCCACCATGGAGATACAGTGTGGGGTTTCCTTTCTTCAAATCTTGCTCTGCCGTGCGTAGCATGTTATGAAGTTCTTCGTATGTGGCTTGCATCGAATGCATATGGAAATTCAACACAAAGCCAGCATAAGAACCAGGCAAAGAAGACAAAATCAAATTACGGCCCAGCCGTTCATTAAACACAATGCCCTGTCATTCCAGATATCGAATTTGGTCTATCATGTTCAAAACATTAGCGCTGATAGCTCCTCCCTCTTTGAGTTCAGCACAGAACAATTCCTTAGACCTTCGATAAAGTTCTATCTCTTGATTTACCTCGAACAACTCCTTGAGTGTTCACATGATGCTCCAAGCATCTGGTACTTTAATGTACTGTCTCATCAAATCTGGAACCATCGATCCCAAGATGTGGGATTTCACCTTCAGGTTATCATCCTTCCATCTATCAAAAGTCTCCCGCTCTTCTGGAGTGGAGTCAAGATTGATATCAATAGACAACGGATTTATAGTGACATAAGTCAACTTTTCATACTCCAAGACAAGGCGTACACTAATTGATTATGGAATTTTAAATCTATTAGTGCCATCCCACTACTTTACGTAATTTCGTAATCTAACTTAACGGAAAAATAGAAATTTGACTATCAAAATTTCATAGCGGGAAGTGGATCCCATGACAATTACTCCAGCCTCACACTAATGATGATATTGGCCTTTGTAAACTCATTAGGTAGACCTTTAAGGTCAATCACTTCATGTGACTCATAGTTTGGTCCCGACTCGTTTCTTATCCTCACACTAATGACGATATTGGATTAAAACGTGTTCTTGGTGTATACTTGTCAATGTGCACTAATGAGATTTGTATGTAAACCCTCACACTAATGATGATATTGGGTAACTGCGTTAACTCATCACGCTACATCTAATGTTTTACCGGAGCGACCTAAGTTCCGAGCACTTATACACTCACACTAATTACGATATTGGATATAAGTAGTAAGAACTCATTCATCTCTGTATTGATAAGACGGACCATCCAATAATGCTCCAACATTATTAATACTATTACTTTAAGTAATCACCTAATCACGGGAGATTTATGACAATCAAGTCATTAACTTAATTAGGTCAAAGTTTTAATTTAAAACATGCAATACATATCCAATATGTCTTATGAATATTTAAATTAAAATTTCTATGGCATAGATTCAAAATATGTATTGTGTGGTTAAGCCTTTGCTACTGATATAATTCTGTTGTGGAAGTTGTGGGACCCCTAGGGTAGGATCGGTGCCCCGGGCAGCGAAAATGGGTCTAACACATGGATATCAAGTATGGGTGTAATTTTAAATTAATCCAATTAATCCAAATAGGTCAAAGTAAATAATCAATGTTATCCAATAACACATGATTATCTTAGTTGATAATTATAATATCAAATATTATATTTTTTAAAAAATAATCGGCTACCCAAGTGCTCAACGAGTACACTTCATATTGGGACTCTCTAAGTTCAGACATGTTCGTCATATAAGCCTAGCTAATATATACGCAATTCGGCCACCTCAAATTCGTGAAGAACACGAACGACCTTTCTGAACTATACAAGTCGAGGTTATCAAATATGTTTAACAATCACTCTGTCGTAGGCTATCCGAGTTGTGCTTAGGAAATATAGAATATACGGTCAAGTTTTCGAGGCGCACATCTCATGTCGACATGTCCACGATTCTTTACAACTGATGCGATCCATCTTAGGTGATCGGCTTTGGCCAAAGTCTTTAGCATATCTATTAAAGACATCTCTACATGTTTCCAAAACATAGTGACGTTTGATAGAGAACATTCACATTTCAATAAATTATCTTTATCATACAAACATAAAGTTTCATCCTTAATGTTTATTTTATATCTCTCTTTATCTAATATTGGCAGCGATATTATTTGTCTGATAAGTGAGGGAACATAATAACAGTCATGTAAATCTAATTTACATCCATTTGGGAGATCTTGAACAACAGTTCATATGGCATTGACATCCAATGTCTAGACATTGCCAACTCTAAGCTGGATCTCCCCTTTATTTAGCCTTCTTTTAACCCTCATTTCTTGCAGGGAATTGCAAATATGAGTAGGACTGCCAGTGTCTAACACCCATCCACTATTTACATCTAAGGCTAATTAGATGTCAATAATTGGAAAAATACAAAGCGTACCTGAGGGTCATGCTTTTCCTTTAAGCTGTGGATATTGGCCACGAGCATTGTAGACATTGGCCACGAGCTACTTTCGGTTTTGCGCCTTTGCGCTTCTTGGAGTTTTTCTTTGATATCTTCTTCTTCTCCATCTTTATTTTCTTTGACTTCCCAGAAGTCTTTGAAGAGCCAGCTCCACCATGGAGATACATTATGGGGTTGCCTTTTTTCAAATCTTGCTCTGCCGTGCGTAGCATGTTATGAAGTTCTTCATTTGTGGCTTGCATCGAATGCATATGGAAATTCAACACAAAGCCAGCATAAGAACCAGACAAAGAAGACAGAATCAAATTACGGCCCAGCTGTTCATCAAACACAATGCCCTGTCATTCCAGATATCAAATTTGCTCTATCATGTTCAAAACATGAGCGCTGACAGCTCCTCCCTCTTTGAGTTCAGCACATAACAATTCCTTAGACCTTCGATAAAGTTCCATCTCTTGATTTGCCTCGAACAACTCCTTGAGTGTTCACATGATGCTCCAAGCATCTGGTACTTTAATGTACTGTCTCACCAAATCTGGAACCATCGATCCCAAGATGTGGGATTTCACCTTCAGGTTATCATCCTTCCATCTATCAAAAGTTTCTCGCTCTTCTGGAGTGGATTCAAGATCGATATCAATAGACAGTGGATTTATAGTGACATAAGTCAACCTATATACTCCAAGACAAGACATATGTTCATTTTCCATTCGAAATAGTTCTCGGCTCCTTTTAGCTTATTGGAATCCAAAAGTTTCATCAATGGATTAGTGGCAGCCATCTACAAAACAATATTTTTGAGTAGTAGCAGAACAGTTTTCATTTCAAAAGTGATAACACTAATTGATTATGGAATTTTAAATCTATTAGTGCCATCCCACTACTTTACGTAATTCCGTAATCTAACTTAACGGAAAAATAGAAATTTGACTATCAAAATTTCATAGCGGGAAGTGGATCCCATGACAATTACTCCAGCCTCACACTAATGATGATATTGGCCTTTGTAAACTCATTAGGTAGACCTTCAAGGTCAATCACTTCATGTGACTCCTAGTTTGGTCCTGACCCGTTTCTTATCCTCACACTCATGACGATATTGGATTAAAACGTGTTCTAGGTGTATACTTGTCAATGTGCACTAATGAGCTTTGTATGTACACCCTCACACTAATGATGATATTGGGTAACTGCGTTAACTCATCACGCTACATCTAATGTTTTACCGGAGCGACCTAAGTTCCGAGCACTTATACCCTCACACTAATGACGATATTAGATATAAGTAGTAAGAACTCATTCATCTCCGTATTGATAAGACGGACCATCCAATAATGCTCCAACATTATTAATACTATTACTGTAAGTAATCACCTAATCACAGGAGATTTATGACAATCAAGTCATTAACTTAATTAGGTCAAAGTTTTAATTTAAAACATGCAATACATATCCAATATGTCTTATGAATATTTAAATTAAAATTTCTATGGCATAGATTCAAAATATGTGTTGTGTGGTTAAGCCTTTGCTACTGATATTATTCTGTTGTGGCAGTTGTGGGACCCCTAGGGTAGGATCGGTGCCCCGGGTAGCGGAAATGGGTCTAACACATGGATATCAAGTATGGGTGTAATTTTAAAATATTTCATGAAATACTATATTCTATTACGAGTGTATAGGAAAAAAACTAGAACTGAATCAGAGTTCAGAAGCTCCAAAACGAGCAAAAACAAAATTATTACCCGCATAGGGCGTACGCGCGTGCTACAGTGCGTGCGTGCACTGTGCACTACAGTGCGTGCGTGCACTGTGCGCGCACTATAGCATAACTCTGATTTTTTTTTTTTAATTTTCATTTGCTTTTCTTTTCATTCAGCTCACATTCTAGTGAGCTGAATGAATTAGGGTCTTTGAACATAATCCTTTCCGGTCTTTCCTAAATACTTCAAAAACACCCAAAATTAATTTTTAATTTCAAAACCAATATTAACACATGTTATAGAATAAAATCAAGTTTTTCAAAATATCATATATTTTTACAAAAATTTAAATTTATTCTAAATACGCACTTGCGTAAATTTTGAATCCAATACACAAACCATTTTAGAATCCTAATTAAAAATGTCTCATGAACAATTCTAGTTCACCTAAAGGTGGTCAATTGAATCTAGAATGGTAGCCATAACTCTAAGCTTTAATCTAGAGTTCCAAACTCTAATTAATTGTTCCATGTCTAACATGAATATTTTGACCTAATTACAAGCATATTATGTTTATACTTCCAAAGCATCCTAACACAATTTATTAGCCTTATTTCAACATTAAGCTATGTGATCATGCATCTAATACATAAATAAACATAGCTTAGGATAAGATCAAACATTACCTAGTAAGCTTGATGCAAGATCCAATCTACTTCTCTTTCGTTGAAATCGTCGGAGAACCTCCAAGGTGTGCAAGCTCGACTTCAAGATCCAATCTCGATTTCCAACGCAAGCAAGCTTCACTTCAAGATCTAATCTTGATTTCTCCTTAATGAAATGTTTTAGAGACCTCACAAGGTTCTCTAAAGACTCTCTAACTTAGGCTAATTTCTCTAAGAATTTGCTTGTATTTTTACTTATAATTAAAACCTTCCTAAAGCTTGCTATTTATAGCAAAACTTAGGCAATTTTTAATTAATAAAAGTTGTAATCAACTTTTAAGTGGACTTAATCTAATTTTTCCAAATATGTATAATTAGGTGTGACTAATCTCCATTGTCTCTCACTTTAATTTAATCCAATTAAATCAAGCCAAGGATTAGGATATGGATTAGCTCAATGTTTGCCAGTTTGATTTAATCCAATTAAATCAAGCCAAAATCACCTATTATTACATACTTAAAATTACCATAATATCCTCAAATGGTAGAGATAATTATGATTTTACAATTAAGCCCTTGTGTAATTATTGATTTAATCCAATTAATCCAATTAGGTCAAAGTAAATAATCAATGTTATCCAATAACACTTGATTATCTTAGTTGATAATTATAATATCAAATATTATCTTTTATAAAAAATAATCGGCTACCCAAGTGCTCAACGAGTACACTTCATATTGGGACTCTATAACTTCAGAAATGTTCGTCATATAAGCCTAGCTAATATGTACGTAATTCGGCCACCTCCGAATTCACGAAGAACACGAACGACCTTTCTGAACTATACAAGTCGAGGTTATCACATATGTTTAACAATCCCTCCATCGTAGGCTATCTGAGTTGTGCTTAAGAAACATAGAATATACCGTCAAGTTTCTGAGGCACACATCTCATGTCGACATGTCCACGATTCTTTACAACTAATGCGATTCACCTTAGGTGATCGGCTTTGGCCAAAGTCTTTAAGAATCGTGACTTAACTCACATGGATACCTAAACCCCTTATGGTACACATATGGGCCAGAGAATCCTATCTTGCTTCGCACTTGATTACTTAGTGCATCAGTCCACACCCAACAAATATCTAGAGGCCAGACCATGAAAGGTTTCTGACATACATGGAATCAAAGTGTGGAGGATCTCACAAAAAAATCAATGTTATCCTATAGTCAAAGGATTACATATGCTACTCGACTCGAGGAGATTCCTATTGACGGTGGTGTGTACTTCCAACTATTAGGAATTACTTGTGAGTCATTCAGTTTTCGCTTCAACGAATACCCACATGTCTATAAGAGTTTCCAAAACTCATGGTACATCAAGTTAAACCATTGGAACTCCAATTCCAATATACGACATGTGCTAGTCTTCTAGGTTATAGGAATTCGACCGTATTCCAAAACCAATGACTAGGAATATTTACTTTAAGAATAGATTACACCCAGTGTCAAAACTATTCTAAGGTAGATGTCATTCTTAGCATATCTATAAATCAATCTAATACGCATAATGACAATACCATTAATGAGGTAGGAAATGAAAAATATAGTTATTTTATTAATAAATATTAAAATATACAAATCGGATTGGCACTCCAAGCACCAACTCTATCAACTAGAACCGGGAAGCAACCATACCGGTCCCATATTGGACTCCAAATCGGTCAATACTTAGAATTGTTTTGTGAGCTCAATAGACCAGAAGAACAAAAAAAAAGAGTAAAAAAGTTCAAAATTTCAGTTGAATTTGGTTGGTTCTATATTATCATTTGGGATTCTGTGGATAGTAATTCATCAAAATTTCTATTTAGGCAGCAAATTTCCCTCCAAAATTATATACGACCGTGAATTTGCATGTTTGTTTGCTATTTGTGCTAAATTTATTATTTCCTAATTCTTACTCACATTACTCCATTTTCCATATATTGGTTTCTTGTTGTTTATACTATCTTGAAAATTACACATTATTGTGAACTTTTTTGGTAAGTCAATTCACATTATATTGAGTGAAAACATGAGTGGAGTGGGGTGATACTTATTCGAGTGCAAACACGTGAGCATGTGAGATTGTGAGTTTATATAATTGTTTTAACATATTTGTTACTTTCTAATATGTTTTTTGAAGCTTTGAGATGGCAGGTCCTAGTTTAATGATGGATGAGAAGCTTGAGGCTTTAGATAGGAAGTTTACAAATATGATAGAAAATATGAATACTGAATTGGAAAGATTATCCAAGAGCGTTGATAGTATATAGAAAGACAATGTTCCAAGATTACCACCACCACAGATTGTGCCACCGCGGAAAGTTCCACCACCTTGATTACCACTAGTGGAAGAGGAGGCTGAGAATGATCCTGATGGTTTTGATGATTTGGAAAACTGCGTTGAGAAGGAAGAGAGCCAGGGAATCCTAAGCAAGAGCGGAGGCATGATATGAGGGATATGAGGTTTGATAGACAGAGATAATATGATGCCAGACGTGAGGATTATGACATGAGGGGTTATGGTAGACACGGTGTTATTGATGGTGATTTGAGCAGCATCAGGATTATGATACCAATCTTCCAAAGCAAGAATGATCCAGAAGCGTATTTGGAGTGGGAGAAGAAAATCGAGTTGATTTTAAACTATCATCTATTTTGATAAGAAGAAGATCAATCTGGCAGCCATGAAATTCACTGATTATGCAATGATTTTATGGGATCAAATTGTCACCAATAGAATGAGGAATTGTGAGAGGTCAGTTCAAACATGGGAAGAACTTCTAGGTCTCATGAGGAAACGGTTCACACCCAGCCATTACTACCGAGAGTTGTAACAGAAACTATAACATCTGTATTAGAGGGACCAAAAGTGTAAAACATTACTATACTGAGATGGAGTTTGCCATGATCAGGGCGAATGTAGTGGAGGATGTAGAGGCTACCATGGTACAGTTTCTAGGGGCTTGAACAAAGAGTTTGCCAACATGGTAAAGTTACATCATTATGTTGATTTAGAGGATATGCTTCACATGGCTATCAAGGTAGAGAGGCAACTCAAGAAGAAGTCTACATCCAGATTTGGTACTCAGACTACTGACCGACGTAATCACACGTATATAACGCAAGCGCACGTATCGTTCAAGTAGTATAAAAATATCGATCCCATGATGACTTAATTCCTATTATTGTTATTAATTATTGATACTATTTATTTACAGGTATCTAATTGAGTGAGAAGAGAATGATCGCTTGATTGGTTGGTAGAATATGGATTTGCTAAATAAATAAATAAAATAAAATAAAATAAACAAAAGAAAATACTAAGGAAAATAAAAAAAAAGACACAAATATCTAGGGTCGTGATTCCACACAATATTATTCTAATGATGAATTGATTCACTTATATATGTGGAATAAATCAGTTTGCTAACCTGGAACACGAAGATATGCAAAAGCCTCTGTCGATGATCAGATGCAAACTATTGGACAATTATGACCCATAGCATCACTATTTGTAAAAGACATGGTGTTTTTGTACAAATTAATTATTTTTTTTTTGGATAAAGTAAGTATTATAGCCAAAAGAAAACTAAACAAAGAGCAAAGAGGCATACCCCAGGCAACTAGAGAGGACAAGCCCTCCTAGAAGAAAAGCCGAAAGGCAACAAGCAAAAGAACAATCAGAAGATGTACAAATTAATTATGTGACAAAGGAAAATGCTATTTTATCATTTTGTAATTGGATTACTTAGATATATATAAATGATAAAAGTCTCTATGATTAGTTCCAGATTAATAAGATATGAGACAGTATTAATCCATGAATGGTTTAATCATTAAATATCCCTAGTCGTAGTATTATCGAGACTGGACATCGATAATATGGAATAGACTAGTATTACACTTGTGCGCGTTATGGAAGATTAACGGTATAATTCTCATGTATTTAAGTATTGGATACTTATGCAAGTGTGATAGGAGGTTCTATTAGCCGTTGGACTGGGAACAGCTTCGCTCTGGATAGACCCATCGGAATCCCATTGGTAGTATGACTATGTGTCTATGGGAATCTGAATCAGGTAGGTGTATGTGGTCTTAACCTGAGACTTGCATCGCTAATACTTGTGACAATCAGTACGCTTTGGTTTTGGTCGTCAAGGGCTTATGGGTTTACTGAGAATCGTAGTGTATTGGGTGTGATGTCAAGATGGAAGTATCACTTCAGTCATATGGAGAAGATGATCACGTAGGGATACAGAACTAGTACTCTCATATGCTGCAGCTATCGGGATAGTATGACTAGGTCATGATTATCCGATTAAAGAGACTAGTTGCTAGTGATTCGATATATACTTCGTACGGGGCAGACACAATTCCAGCCCTAGGCCTAGCATGTGACATCCGATACTGGATCGTAATACACAATACATTATATATTATGCCTGATAAAGATTATATATTCCGCGTTGAATATTTCCGAAGAATTGGGTAGGCAATGTGCTTTGTTAGAAGCCAACCATGTCTTTTAAATCGGTAAGAACATGATACGGGGTACGCACGTGTTCAGATATGCCTCCAGGGGCAGTAGCGGGGTGGTGAGGGTCGTGCCTGTGGTTCTCCGGGACCAAGGTTCGATTCCCCACTTATGCTACACCTTTGACTAAACATGGTGCAGGCGTTTGGGGCTGCGTGCTGGGCCCCCGGTTTGCGCAGCTGGGTTGGGTCCGAAGGGTCCGGCCTAGGTGATTTCCGGGTCATCAAAAAAAAAAAAAAAAAATAGTCTGATAATCGTATTTACTGCCAACATATCCAGGGATCTCTTGGGTCGCTTCCCAAAGATTCAGCGATTACATTTGACTCGAACAGAATTAATCTGGGATTAATTATGAGAGAGAAAATTAATCTAGTGTGGGAACACAGAAACTGGGCGACGCATGCTGTCCCGGGCTCGCGGCCCGGTCGGGAGTACGGAGTAGCCACGGGGGATTAAACCGGAGAATAATGGAGTCGCCACCAGGTGTGAACCGGGAAAATGAGATTTAAGGCCGCACTCACCCCTCGCAAGGGAAGACCTCAAACCGTTGGGTTCGGAATGGTCCCTTACTTATGCCACTTGTAATGAAAGGATTTATGTAATAATTTAATCAGGCTTAAGTAGCACTTATTTCCAAGAGTATCATGCTTCTAAATTCACATGTACAAAATAAAACTTACACCTAAGTTTACATATATTTCACATCTAAGATTGCATGCTTGAAAATACATCAAAGGAGCGACAAACATACAACTTCACTGGCATATTATATTCAAGAAAACACAAGCACACATAATAACCACACATGTGAGCACCTTCTCAAGTGGTACGTGGAATTGTATCCCAAGTACAGACCGTACTACCGTCCATTCGGAATCGGCTACGGAATTTATGTCTGGGTTTCCATCCGATATACCACAAGAAATAATACTCAAATGTTATCATGACATAGGTATATGAATAGTAATACATTAAACACATTGTATTCATACATGTGGGGATAGCTACTAGGAAAACTATGTATGAAATCTGATGAAAATGACTCAGTTCAGTGGGTGAGCGTTCGCGTAGCATTTGAAAATGCGTTCGAACGGTAAACAGAAGGTTCGTGTTCGTATAGCGTTCGAGAACGCGTTCGAACGGAACCGGACCTGATGCATGATAAGACTAAGAAAGTGTGTGTGCATTCGCGTAGCGTTTGAGAACGCGTTCGAACGGTAAACAGAAGGTTCACGTTCGTATAGCGTTCGAGAACACGTTCGAACGGAACCAGACCTGATGCATGAAGAGACTAAGAAAGTGCGTGTGCGTTCGCGTAGCATTCGAGAACGCGTTCGAACGGTAAACAGAAGGTTCGCGTTCGTATAGCATTCGAGAACGCGTTCGAACGAAACCAGACCTGATGCATGAAGAGACTAAGAAAGTGCGTGTGCGTTCGCGTAGCGTTCGAGAACGCGTTCGAACGGTAAACAGAAGGTTCGCGTTCGTATAGCATTCGAGATTTCGTTCGAACAAAACCAGACCTGATGCATGAAGAGACTAAGAAAGTGCGTGTGCGTTCACGTAGCATTCGAGAACGCGTTTGAACGAAACCAGACCTGATGCATGAAGAGACTAAGAAAGTGCGTGTGCGTTCGCGTAGCGTTCGAGAACACGTTCGAACGGTAAACAGAAGGTTCGCGTTCGTGTAGCGTTCGAGAACGTGTTCGAACGGAACCAGACCTGATCCATGCAACACAAAGAATAAAGACAACAATTTCAAACTCAGTATGTCCGATTAAACGTATCTTGCATTCAACCGAACACACATCAACCGGCGCGGCAAAGCATAGTGGTAAAGGGCTTTAAACCCTTCCCATAGGGGATCTTACATTGCACTTACTAAGCCCATGCGCTCGATTGAATCATGCATACAAAGAATTAAAAACAATAATATTAGACTCAGTATGCCCGATTGAACGTATCTTGCATTCAACCGAACACACATCAACCGGCGCCGCAAAGCATCGTGGTAAAAGGCTTTAACCCCTCCCCATAGGGGATCTTTCATTCCACTTACTAAGCCCATGCGCTCAATTGAATCATACATAAATAAGCAACATGCAGAATTCAAGTAACGAAAAATAAATAAACCAAAGCAACACAAAACAAAAGAGGGTGCCGTTTACTCAAGCGGTACGTGGAGTTGTATCCCGAGTACAGATCATACTACCGTCCATTCGGAATCGACTATGAAATTTATGTCCGGGTTTCCATCCGATATACCGCGAGAGTCGACACATCTCTCATTGTATTCCAAAGCCACAACATACAACATCTCATAATTCATGCATATTTATCTACTCAAGGGCCACAACATACATTTCAACAATCACAATTATGCAAGCAATATTCAATAAATAATAAAACAGAAAACGAGTGTGGAAAATAACCTCAGGTCTAACCTTTTTTGCCAACTTTCAGGCTTGCGTTTCACGGACGTCGGAAGGGTACAGCTCCTCAACTTCTCCGGTTCACTGGTTTAGCGTCCTAGCCCACTGTTTTGCTGTTTTGCTTGCTGTTCGGTCTCCATTCTGCTGCTGTTCGGCCTCTGTTTTGCTGCTCACTGTTCAGGTCACTTGTTTTGACGTTTCAACGGACTGTTCCGAGTGTTTTTTTTGTGGGTTTTTAGTGTAGTCTTGTGTGATTATTTTAAGGATTATTAATGCAGTTTTTATGTTACTGTTTTGAGGATTTTTGTGGGTTGTTGTTTCGGTGATATAGAGAGGCTTATGGGGCTGTGTTTTTCGGTCAAGTAGGGGAAAGAGATGAAGAGAAATTTGTTATATTTTTTTGTGTACTATGCGTGAATTCGGAGCCCTGAATGCCTTGGAGAGGTGTGGTTTATATAGAGAAAGGCTAGGGCTTCACCTTGTCTCACAAGGAAGGGATTTTGGCATTAAAAGGAGGATTTGATTTGGTATTCAACAAGGAAATGATTAGATTGAGGGGGACAAATCTTGGCTAGATTAGGAATGCAAAATATTTAATTTGTTATGATTGATTTTAATTAGGCATGATATTTGTTAAGTTGGTATATAATATATTTGATTTATCTTATTAGGTATGATTATATTTTATGTTTTATTTAATTGGTAAATGGTTTAATTATTTTATTAATATTTAATTTAATTTCCCCTGTGTTTTAAATGTGTTTTATTAATTAGGATGTGTTTTATGGGCTTTGGGGGGCTAATTGGGCTGGGGTGCGAGGCTAGCAGCAAAACCAGAAATACCGACTCCGTTCGAACGCCCATTCGAACGCTACACGAACGTCTGCAATCTGCCTGACATTCGAACGAAGAAACGAACGCAGCACTAACGAAGACAGTGAACTTGTGAAATGAACTTGATGACGTACTTATTCTGAATTTCCCCTTCCGACCTCCGTTTCCCGCAATATCCTTAGCTAAAAAGGTAGTGCCTCCAACTGAGACTCATCATCGGGTTTCACATGCGAAAATGCAATGCCTACAGTCGCCCCCACTTTGATGGGACTTGTGCAGTGTGTGACTTTGAGCAATCCTATCAAAGTTATGCAATGCATTTTCACTTACCTGGCTCGGCTGCTGCCTCGAGCTGAGTTGGTGCTGCAGTGGACCTCGATCCTGGGACGCATCCCAATAACTGCAACAGACAATGGGGGCACCTCGACCCTGGGCACCTCGACCCAATACCGCTGACCATAGGGACCTCGCCCTCGAACTGATGATGTAGTGGGCACCTCGACCCTGAACTACAACTGACAACGGGGGCACCTCGACCCTGGGCACCTCGACCCAACACCGCTGACCATAGGGGCCTCGCCCTCGAACTGATGATGTAGTGGGTACCTCGACCCTAGGCACCTCGACCCGAAACTACAACTGACAACGGGGGCACCTCGACCCTGGGCACCTCGACCCAACATCGCTGACCATAGGGACCTCGCCCTCAAACTGATGATGTAGTGGGTACCTCGACCCTGGGCACCTCGACCCGGAACTACAACTGACAACGGGGGCCTCGCCCTCAAGTTGATATGGGCCTCGCCCCTCGGGACTCATCCCAAAAACTGAAATTGCGCTGACGCTGCTTGGCTCATTTCTGCCGCTTTCTCCTTTCTTCGAACCTGCGAACACAAAACAAAAACAAACACGAAGAGAATGCAATGTTACATGTATGCATGAATGATTTTCTTATTCCGTTGGGTTAGGTCTTCTGCTAATTCCACTTGTGACTGCTCAGTCTTCTCTCCCTCAGGCAAAGTATTGCTTCAATCTGTCTACGTTGATCGGCTCGGTGAACTCGTTCCCCTCCAAGTCTGATAGCTTCACTGCTCCATTTCCCATTACCTTCTGCACTATGTAAGGTCCTTCCCAGTTTGGTCTGAATTTTCCTCTCGGATCTGTCGTCAATGGCCTCGACTGCTTAAGTACCAAATCACCTTTTCTGATCTTGGTGGGACGTACTTTCTTGTTGAATGCTCGGGCTAGTCTCTTCTGATACAACTGCATGTGATACAAAGACTTAGTTCTCTTCTCATCCAATAGTGCTAACTGATTAAACCTCTGTGCGACCCACTCCTGTTCCGGTAATTCTGCCTCTGCTAATACCCTTATAGACTGTATTTCCACTTCTACTGGTAACACTACTTCCATTCCATAGACCAAAGAGTAAGGTGTGGCCCCCTGTTGCTGTCCTTACTGATGTTCTGTACCCCCACAGAGCATATGTAGTTTCTCGGCCCAATCTCTGCAGTTCTCTGTCATCTTGGCTAAAATAGTCTTTATGGTCTTGTTGGCTGCCTCAATTGCTCCATTTGCCTGCGGCCTGTATGGTGCTGACTTGTGGTGGCCTATCCCGTACCTCTGCAACATTGCCTTCGTCTCTCCTTGAAACTGAACTCTGTTGTCTGTCACTACATGATGTGGCATACTATACCGACAAATGAGGTTCCGTGTTATAAACTTTGCCATCTGTTTTGCTGTAACATTGCGGAATGATTCGGCTTCCACCCACTTCGAGAAGTAATCTACTGCCACTACTATAAAGCGATGCCCATTCGATGCATTCGGTCGAATTTCTCCAATCATATCAATTCCCCATGCTGAGAAAGGCCACTGCTCTGACAGCCCGTGTAACTCTGTGTGCGGTAAGTGATTCAAATTACCATATGCTTGACAATCATGACAGTGCTTTACCATCTTCGCACAGTCTGTTTCCATGGTTGACCAATAAAAACCTTGTCTCACTATCTTGCGGGACAGATTCAACCCGTTCATGTGCGGACCACATACCCCAGCGTGTATTTCTTCCATTACATGTTGAGCTTCATCTTTTCTCAAACACTTCAACTGAATACCGTTTGCTTGCCTCTTGTACGTTCCCCTTTCAAAATCACATACTGGGAAGCCAACTTCTAAATGGCTATTCTGTCTTTTCTGCCTGCCCCTTCCGGGAGTTCGCCATGTTCCAGATATCTCTGAATGTCATAATACCAAGGTTTACCGTCGTCGACCTCAACTTCCAGAATTCTTTATATCTCATAAACAGGTATGCTCGCTGTTGTCAGTATCAATGGTCTCATCACTAACTTTTCTGGATTCTCCCAAGTTACTGCAAGTGTAGCCAATGCGTCTGCCATCTGATTCTCTTCTCTCGGTAAGTGCTGAAACTTACACTCGGAGATAACCTGTGCCAACTTTCTGAGGTGAAAAAGGTAAGGTTTCAACCGTTCTTCTTTCAATTCCCACTCTCCTCGCATCTGCTGGACTACCAACATGGAATCTCCGTAGACTTCCAGACTCCCGGCCTTCAAGGCTATCAATGTTGTCAAACCAAAAGCACATGCTTCATACTCGGCCATGTTATTAGTCACTCTGAATGTCAACCTCTTGGCTAAAGGCAAAGTCTCTCCCTCGGGGGTCACTATCACGATCCCAATTCCGGCTCCCTTGTAATTCACTGCTCCGTAAAAATACATCTTTCATCTCTGAACTGTTATTGCTTGGATCTATTCGTTTGGAAATTCAAACTTATACTGATCCCCCTCAACAGGTTGCAATGCCAGAAACTCTACTACTGCTCGCCCTTTGATCACTTTGGAGGTGAGATACTCAATGTCAAACTTTGTCAGCAATACCAACCATCTGCCCAATTTTCCCACTAGTGAAGGCACCGAATGAAGATACTTCAGAGGATTCTCCTTTGCCACTACCTGGATCTTGTATGACTGGAAGTAATGTCGCAACTTTCTGGAAGCCCATACCACGGCAAGACAGATCTTCTCAACTTCTTGATACCGAGCCTCATACGGGAGCATCTTCTTACTCAGATAATATACTGCATGTTCTACCCCTGTCTCATCTGCCTGTACCATCATTGCCCCCAGGGCTTCTGATTCTATAGCCAAATACAATATCAAAGGTCTGCCCGGTCTCGGAGGTTTCAATACAGGAGGCTTTACCAAGTACTCTCTGATTTTGTCGAAGGCTGTCTGACACTGTTCATTCCATCTCACTGGCTGATCTTTTCTCAACAGTTTGAAGATAGGCTCACATACTGATGTCAACTTGGCGATGAACCGACTGATGTACTGAATCTTCCCCAAGAATGCTCTGACTTCTTTTTCTGTCCTCGGTGCAGGCATTTCTGTGATTGCCTTGATCTTTCAGAATCTACCTCTATTCCGTCCATTCCTACTGTATGACCAAGCAATTCCCTGATGTCACCCTAAACACACATTTCTTGGGATTAAGCCGCAAGTTGTATCTGTCAACCCTCTGAAGGAACCTTTCCAGTGCTTCAATATGCCCAACTCTTGTCTCTGATTTCACCATCATGTCATCCACATACACCTCAATCTCTTTGTGCATCAAGTCGTGGAAAAGTGTAGTGGCCATCCGCTGATAAGTAGCCCCCACATTCTTAAGCCAAACGGCATAACCTTGTAACAATAAGTACCACACTCAGTAACAAATGCAGTCTTATGTTTGTCTTCCTCAGCCATGAGAACCTGATTGTAACCTGAAAATCCATCTGCAAATGAATACATAGCAGATAAAGCCGCACTATCAACCAGAACATCTATATGCGGCAGAGGAAAATCATCTTTCGGACAAGCCTTGTTGAGATCTCTGTAGTCTACACACATTCTGACCTTCCCATCTTTCTGCGGCACCCGGTTACTATGTTAGCCAACCATTCAAATACTTTACTACTTCCAGGAACCCCACATCTATCTGTTTCTTAACTTCCTCTCTGACTTTCTCAGCCCATTCTGGTCTCATCCGTCGGAGTTTCTGTTTTACTGGCCTCATATTGGATAAGTTGGTATTGTGTGCTGGGCAATGTTTCTGTCTACCCCACGCATGTCCTCATAGGACCAAGAAAACACTTGGCATATCTGACCAACACTTCTTCTAGTTTCTCCCTCTCTTCGGAGGTTACTTCACTTGCAATCAGAATTTCCTTGGGGTTCTCAAGTGTACCCAAGTTAAATGCAATAGTTCTGGCTGAACTGATGTCAAATATGCTTGATTCGTGCAGTGTAAATGGAAATGACTCAGGCAAGTAAGCAAAATAGATGTATTTATTATTGGATAATGCGGAAGTACATTCAAACAAATTAGGAAGGTAAATGTCTTCATCATCTATAGACACTTCTTCCTCTGCAATCAGGTCTTCCTCAGGCTTTTCGTCCTCTCCCAAAGTCAGGCTCTCCAACTTCATCAGTTCTTCCTCCCAATTCTCTTTTTCTTTCTCACAATTTCTTCAACTATCAGCTTCTTACCCAACATATCCTGGAATATCTCAAATCCAGGTACCACAATTCCATTAACTTCCACAGGTTCAGGCTCCCCTTGATATCCTGAATCTTTCACAAAACATTCCATCAGTTTCAGGCCATTTTTCTTGACCTTTGGCTTTTCTTCATCAGACTTGTACCCCAAACCCTTCCGAGTAGTCTATCCTCTGAAATCTGGTAATTTGAACCCTTACCCGGCTCAAACTTCATTTTCTCCATAATCCTAGCCACCCTAGGATCCACCCACTCCTCAAAAGTAGCTGACACCTGAAACCTCGTGAAAGGTTGTATCTCCAAGGCAGCCACGACATTATCTAACTCAGCCCGGATGGTAACTTCTCCCTCATACGGGAACTTGATCATCTGATGCAAAGTGGAAGGCACGCCCCCAAGTTTGTGAAACCAAGACCTTCCCAACAATAAGGTGAAAGTATGCGGGATGTCCAGTACCCGTGAACTCAACCTCATCTTCAATCGGTCCTACCTTGACCACAGCCACAAAGGTACACTCAACTCCCCTTTTACTGTCATCATAAGCCTTAATAGTCATACTGGAGGGGTCAAAGTCTGTTGCTTTCATACCCAATCTCGCCAGAATTTTCAGCGGGCACACATTGATGGACGAACCGTCATCCACCATCACACATGAAGTTCTCTTGCCCCTCACCTCGGCCCTGATAAATAGAGGCCTGTTATGATTTCTCCCCACTGCTGGGAGTTCATCCTCAGAAAAAGATATCTGCAAAGCTTCTTTCTGAACTGACCCAACAAACAATGCAGAGTTGGCGTCTTCCGGTACCACAATCTTGCTCAAGGCTTCAACAATAGCCTGCCTATGCTCCCGAGATGCACATAATAGTTCCCAGATACTCACTTGTTCTCTAGTCTTCAACAATTGCCTCAGCACTATATCCCCCTCAGTGTTTTCTGCAGTCTCAACCACTTTTCTACCATCTGTCAAAACTTTCTTACCCATATCATTGTAAAAATGACCAATGTGCGTCATTCCCCTTACTTCTTCCTCGTCACTGCTAGAGAAATCAAGCCAAAAGTTTTTTTTTCCGCTCAGTTTAAACATTATCTTTGTATCTTGTTTGACCCAATGTGGGTATACCTTTGTATTCCGGAACACTGGGTGTTTTGTTTATAAAGATGATTTTGAGATATGTACTACTGATGCTAATAATGGTCTTTATATTTTGAAAATAGATGAATCTCAAACATATAACATGATAAACAAAGGCTCAAATTGAGTAAAACAGATCAAATTTATCTGTGGCATTGTCGTCTGAGAAACATTAACAAGACTTGTATATCCACTCTTTCGAAGAATGGATACTTGGACGGATTTGATCCTAATTCATATGACGCATGTGAATCTTGTTTATTAGGCAAAATACCTAAAACGCCTTTTAGCGATAAAAGTGTACGTGCCACCGAACTGTTAGCCCTCGTTCATAGTGACGTATGTGGGCCCATATCTAGCAAGGCTAGAGGTGGATAGGAATACTTCGTAACCTTTACAAATGATGCATCACGTTACGGTTATGTGTATCTTATAAGACACAAGTTAGAAACTTTTGTGAAATTCAAAGAGTTTCGACACGAAGTAGAAAAATAAACCGACAAAAGTATTAAAACATTACGGTCGGACCGTGGTGGAGAATACTTAAGCAATGAGTTTCTTGATTACTTAAAAGAATATGGTATTCTTTCACAGTGGACTCCTCCCGGAACACCTCAACTTAATGGTGTGCCTGAACGGAGAAACCAAACTTTGTTAGCATGGTAAGGTCTATGATGAGTCGCACTGAGCTACCAATTTCCTTCTGAGGATATGCATTGAACAATGCAATACTTATTTTGAATAAGGTTCCGTCAAAGTCTGTTGGACAGACTCCATATGAAATATGTACAGGAAAGAAACCGGGTTTCTGTTGGACAATTATGACTCATAGCGTCACTATTTGTACAGATCACGGTGTTGTTGTACAAATTAACTATGTGACAAATGAGATTTCACTCTTATCATTTGTGATTAGATCACCTAGATGTATAAATGATAGGAGGTCCCTATGATTTATTCCTGGATTGAGAATGATATGAGACAATATCAGTCCACGAAGGATAAATCATTAAATATCCATAGTCAGAGCATTATCGAGAATGGACATCGATAAATACATAAAAGACTAGTATTACACTTGTGCGCGTTGTGAGGGCATAACATCATAGTTCTCATATATTTGGGTATATGATACTCATGCAAGTGTAATAGGAGGTTGTGTTTTATCCATGGTACGGGAAACAGCTTCGCTCTGGATAGACCCCCTCGGAATTCCATTGATAGTATGACTATGTGTCTATGGAAGTCCGAAATCAGGGTAGGTGTATTTGGTCTTAACTTGAGACTTGCACCGCTAATACTTACGACAATCAATATACTTTGGTTGCGGTCGTCCATGGCTTTAACAGGTTATGTGTACGCCTATGCTAGGTATATTGAGAATCGTAGTGTGTTAGGTGTGATGTCAAGACGGAAGTGTCACTTCATTCATATGGAGATGATGGTCACGTAGGATACGGTACTAGTACTCTTAAGTACTGCAGTCATCGGGATAAAATGACAAGGTCATGTTTATCCGATTATAGAGACTAATTACCAGACATCCGACATGTGCTTCATATGGGGCAGACACAATTCCAGCCCTAGGCCTAGCACGTGATCATCCGATACTGGACAGAAATACGCAATACTATGTATACTACGCCTGATATAGATCCTTTATTCCTGTAAGGATATTTCTGGAGAATTGGGTTGGCATGGCGCTTTGCTAGAAGCCAACCTTATCTTGTAAATCGGTATAAACGTAGTACGAGGTACTTACGTGTTCGGATAGTCCGAAGACCGAATTTACTGCCAACATATCCGGGGATCTCATATGTCGCTTCCCAAAGATTCACCGATGACGTATGACTCGCACTCTAAATTAATCTGGGATTAATTAGAAGAGAGAGAAAATTAATATGGGATTAACTACGGAGATATTTTATCTGGGATAAAATATCAATAAAAGAGAGATAACGATTAATTTGGAATTAATCGATAAATTAATATATTTGATATATTAAACGAAATTGGATTTCGACGCGGAATTCACGCCCATGGAGGGGCAAAAACTTCACTGGTTTCTGTCAAGAAACCGTGAGCTAGGGAAGCAAGAGTGCTTGGTTTTTGTGGCAAAAATCAATAGAGCTAGTACTCCGAGAGACATGCGAAGGTGATAGGGAAGTCCACCCATGAGCCGGGAGTCGTTTGACAAAGCTTGGAACTTGTTCAAGGACCTCAAAAACTGCAAAATGGAGGGCTGTAAATCAGTCACTGCCGAGCAGTCCATGGAGGCAGAAAATCAGTTTTGTTGCCTCGCGCGTCGCTCAACCGATCGATGTGAGTATTCCGCAACTTTGTTGATTTGTATTCACACATGTTTCATACTTGTTTATGATCTTGGGACCTTAGCAAACACCAACAATGGCATCAAGAGCAAGGTTAAAGCATGAAATTGATTTAGGGCTTAAAATTTGGGTAAACTTGATTTTGAGCATGATTAATGAAATTGGTTGAATTAGTATGCTTAAATGTGTTTGAATTGAGGATGATTGGATCAATTTGTTGAAATTGTGTTTGAAACAAATTTCCCCAATTTTTTGGTGTTGGCCGGATATATGTCCTATTTTGTCTTGGTGATTTTTTTATTTTTGATCATTGGATGTGTTGGAAATCATTCGGGATGTTGATTTAATGTCGATTGTGGAATTAATTGGATTGAATTCGAATCGGACATAAAATCCCCAATATTGCCGAGACATAAAGAAGCATGAATGGGTTCGATTTTTGATTAAAATGTGTTGGACATGTTTTAATGTTAAAGAGCATGATTAATTAGGCTAATTGATGTTTTAGAAATTTTAATTGGGTAATTAATTGTGTAATGCACTTTGAGTAATTAAATTGGGAATTTTGAATTTTTGGAATTTAATTATTTGAGCCTTAAATTGGATTTGGGCTTTTTGTGTTGTAAATGGGCTTATTGGGCTTGGTTGTACCAAGTTAGGTTTAGGCCAAATGGATTGGATCCAATTGGGCCCAAAACCGCTTCCATAAAGCCCAAATGCGACTTAATGGACCTTTAAAGTTTAATTGGGCCTAATGGGCCTAAATTGATTTCTAGGTTTATGGGGTAATTCCCGGATTGGATTTTGGTTATTCGATTTGACCCGAGTTGACCAAAAGTTCACGCCTTAAGAAATTAATTAAAAGCCCATTGGACTTTAATTGAATTGACGTTGGACGTTAATCGGGCTTTGAGACCCGTAACGATTAAATTTGGAATTTAAGTCGTAAAAGGGTTATTAATAAAGTGTAGTATTTAATTTGGAATTAAATAAGCGAATTAGTATTAAATACAAATTGAATTGGATTTAATTATGTAGTTTAATTTAATTCGAGAATTCGTACTTTGAGTACTTATTCGCAAAACGAGTTTGAATCGAGCAAAATCAAATCGTTGTTTGAATATTGGATGATCACTAATTATCAAATTAATTAATTTGATTAGATTGATTGATAACATGCTTGTGTGAATACATGGTTGCAATGCATGAATAATGTATATCGGATGGATATTAGATGGGTGGGACAATTTTAGAAATTGTTGTAATAAATTTGATTTATTAATTGGACCTGCGTGTCCAGCCTTATTACCTCATTATTCTTTGTATTCTCTTCTCACCTATTCCCCTCTATGTAAATGAGGTTTCTTTAGAAGTGTAGTGTAACGGGTAAAAGTAATACATGTGCTAGCGGGAGAGAGAAAGGGATATATTTGATCTAGGATCAATGTGTAAAGTATCCATTCGCATATCATTATTATTTATTTATACGCGCTTTATTATGTGTTTAAAATGCATGAAATTCTATCTCTTTCTTTCTTGGGAAATTGTGGTCGACCCCGACTAGATGACCTGGGCCTGAAGAAGGACAGGCTTTCTGACTTATATAGTCAGACATGAAGTAGAATAGGGGAAGATCCCGCCTAAACTAAAGCACTGTGCCGAGTCAAATCCGCTCCGTTTTTTTCCGTTGCAGAAAAGAGATCCCTTCCCCCCGCTTTTTTGATTGATTCAATACAATAGGGGAAAAGATCGTACAGTTCCCTACCGAGACAACAGAAACTCTCAACGGATCCTCCGCGCGCTGGGCATACTTCTAAGCCTCTGGGGATTTCCACCACACAGGCTTGTTTTGTCTGTGTCTTATCAGGAGTTTTATCCGGAAGCGTAAGAACGACTATTTTGGAGCCAGAGCCATCGACGAGTGAGAAAAGGAACGAGAGGAAGGTTACTGGCCCAATATGAAGGAAAACGTATAAGATTATGTGAGTACCTGTTATACCTGCTGGATGAGATCTCAAAGGGGACTTTTTGAAATACATATGGTTAGACATGGAGTTGTTGACCAAATAGAGTCGTCTGTTTAAGGGTGTATGATGATGAGACCTTAACAAAGATAATAAATTGATTGCCAATTTGCACTCGAAAAACCCTCGCAAAATATTAAGCGTTTTTCCTTCCATTGAGTGATTCTTACTCAAGATCCGAGACTGGCATTGGCTTGTTGGCCAAAGTAAAGGCCTTTGTCCGTCGAGGATGTGTTTGAATCATGAAGGCTTTGTTCCATATTGGTGTCTTGTCCAAGTTGTGGTTTGTTGGCCAATGTCAAGACCACTTCTTGTCCATCGACATTGATTACGAAGCTTTCCATGGTCAATGGGTCACGCTTAACTGGGATCACTAAGTTTGTTGTGCCAAAGCCAAGGCTTAGTTGATTCAGAGGAAAAAGGTTAGGTAATACATTGGATCTATTGGAATTTATAAGATGTATGTTTCGGACTTGGATGTCCCCCTACCGGATCTAGGAATTGGATTGGATCCAATCGATCTTAGAGATCTACCTAGTTAATTATCATACAATTTGTTGGCAAAAGTCAAGATTGTGTGATATTTAACGGGATCCTAGCCCACTAGGAAACACAGTTTCCCGAGTACTCGACAGAGGGTTAGAGGCTCGCCGAAAAATAGTGGGAGGCAAGAATTGAATTTGCAATATTCGTTTAATTACTTGCCATACGCGCTCATTCAAATATCATTCATCATATAAATTAAATGTTAGTTGGACTAATATTTAAATTGTTGTTTAATAAATAGTTGGACTATATTCAAATAATTCATTTATAGTTGGTTATATAATTGGATTATAATAATCAATATATTTGATTTAATTAAATTATAGTTGATTAAATAGTTGGACTATTGTAATCATTATAATAAATAGTACCTAAATCGTTGATTAAATAGTTGGACTATTAAAGTCAAGATAAAAATGAAAGATTGACATTTAAAACATAATCCTAGGGAAAATGTATTTAAATGGTTTAATTTTCAAATTGGGAATAAAATTTCAGGATGGTCCTGGAAACTAATAAGTTACTTTATTTGATAAAATAACATATTATGCCTAAGCTTGAAGTTAAGCAAATAGTAGAGCATAATCTTTGGAAGATTTATGTGATGATAACTTTAGTGCTTAATCCATTATACTTACCGCAGTAGACTCCTTAATTTCTTTGTCAGAACTAAGGATTAGATCCTTAAAGTATGAAATTGAAGGATCTTCATAAATCTATACTTAGATTTTAGAAGTACTAAATTGCGATAAATAACTCTTGGAGAGTTCATGACTATTCTAATGAGATAAAGTCAAACTTTGCAATTAGGCAAGTAGCGCATGGCGCACCTTACTTCGATATTCTAGAATGCCAAGGCTTGGCCAAAAGGCTTCTGGAATGTGAAAAGGGCAAAGGCAAAATCATTATAATCTTCTAGGAAGATAAACGACATATCCCAAAATGTCTGCCTAAATTGTGGCAAACGGGATCGCGGAAGCGTGACTGCCATTTGGACAAGGCAGACATGAAGGAATTGAAGACGAGCAAGGCTCTAACTTCAAATATGTTTGTCATAAGTATATTCACTACTAGTATTGAAATTGGATTTTAAATACTTAGTGTGGTACATAAATATATAAAATGACAAACAATAGCTCAAAGTGATTTGATCAGAAGAAACTAATCGTGGCATTGTTGTCTGGGACACAATTAAACAAGACTCGTATATCCACACTTTTGAAGAGTGGGTACTAGGACTAATTTGATCCCATTAAAATAAAGTCTATGAATCTAGTTTATTGGGCAAAGTGCCTAAAACACTATTTACTTGGTAAAAGTGTAAATGCCACTGATCTGTTAGCCCTAGTTCATTGTGAAGCAAGTGGGCCCATGTCTAGTTAGGCTAGATGTGGATATGAATATTTCATGACTTATACGGATGTGGACTCGTTGGGCGAGAGAGTGATTTATGATTCTGGCTTGGATAGAATGGCCACAGTTGCTTCCATTATCTCTGATTCTGCTTGGCATTGGCCCCCTTCTAGATCTGTTGCTCTTATTGATTTGGCTCAGAATCATCTTCCGTCTCCTTCTAGTTTGAGGGAGGATGTGCTGGTTTGGGAGGATGATAGGACATAGGAGATTTTCTGTGGATAGTGCCTGGAATGCTTTGAGGTCAAGGAGACCCGAGATGCCTTGGTCCCGAGTTGTCTGGTTCCGGAAATCTATTCCCCGCCATTCTTTTCTTCTTTGGATGTCTATTCAAGGAGGCATTTGTACTCAGGACAGTCTGATGAAATTTGGTATATCCGCATGCTCGCGGTGTATTCTTTGTGGTTGTTCGAGTGAGGACATCGACCATCTTTTCTTTCAGTGCCTCTTTTCATCGAGGGTTTGGTCGTCTGTGCTAACCATGTGTGGTTTAGATTGGAGTTGCCGAGATTGGTGCCAAACTGTTGAGTGGCTTTGTCAGTTCTCCGGTGCCTCTTTATGTCATTCTGGTTCGTCTGTCCTTTGCAGCGTCAGTATACCATATATGGAGGGAGAGGAATGCTCGCACTCATGATATGCCTCTTAGGCCTGTTTCTGTTCTTCTATATGATATTGTTTTTGATGTTCGGAATCGTGTTAGTTCTTTACGTAAGGTGAATCCATCTTATGACAATAAATGGCTTCACCTTTCGTGGCACCTGCCCGATGACATCTTTTGTTGATCTTTTGTAGTCGTTTGGCTTTTTCTAGGAGGGTCTGTCCTCTCTAGTTTCTGGGGGATGCCCCTTTGCTCTTGTATAGTTTTCTTTTGGTTATAATACTTATCCTTATCCAAAAAAAAAAAAAGGCATCGCGTTATGATTACGTGTTTCTTTAGAAAACAAATGGAAACTTTTATAGTTTCGACACGAAATAGACAAACAGATCGGCTAAAGTATTAAATCGTCACGGTAAGACCGTAATGGAAAATACTTAAGCAATAAGTTTCTAAAATACTTGAAAGAGTATAATATTCTTTCAATGAGGACTCCTCCCGGAACACGTCAAGTTGACGGTGAGTCCGAACTGAGTAACCGAATTTTGTTGGACATGATAAGGTTAATCATGAGTCGCTCTGAGCTACCATTTCCTTCAACGGATAAACATTAGACAATGCAAAACTTATTTAGAATAAGGTTCCATAAAAATCTATTTGACAGATTTCATATTAGATATGAAAGGAAAGAAAACCAGGTTTCTGATTCCTGAATGTTTGTGTATGCTTGGCATATGTTTGGATGATACCAAACTAAAACCCAAATTGGATAAGTGCCAATTGTAGGTTATCCTAGGGATACCATAAGTACAGTACTTATACAACTCACTAGAGAACAATGTAATTGTTGCTCACCATGCGGTTTTCCTAAGAGGAATACCGATATGCAGTGGTAAGTGGGAGGATAGTAAAACTCGATGAAAATCAGAGTAATACTCGATGGAAACTAAATAGTTCATTAATGATGAAACTATTACTATTAATCTTCAAATACACAAGAACCACATAAGTCAGAGAGAGAGTCAGAAAACAACCTAGGGTATGGGTTTCTGATCTCACCTCATAAAGATGTCTATCTATTGAGGTATACCAACGACTACGTATGAGGAAGTGATACAAGGTATCGACTCCCTATTATGGCAAAGTGCCATATAATCCGAAATGGATCCTTGGAATCAACAAGTTTGGATACTAGTTGATGTACAACAAGGCATTGTGCCTATTGGTACTTATAAGTCTTCAAGGAAGACGTACATGGATGGCAACATACCAACGTATAAAGCTAGGCTTTTAGCGGAAGGAAAGGTATCGTTATCAACATTGTGTTGATTACGATTCAATCTTTTACCTGTTGCCACGGTAAATCCATTTGGATAATGCTTGCTGAAGATGCGTGTTTCATTTATGAAATATGACAGCTTTACGGGAAAATCGCTTTCCTGAAAAGGAAACCTTGAGGAGGATGTTTACAACATCCTGTCGGTTTGTCGTACCAAAACTAGCAAACAAGTTTGCAGGTTATTTGATCCATGTTTGGATTGAAGCAAGCATTAGGTTCTTTGAATTATCGTTTTGATGTAATCATAATAGTTTATGATTTAATTCAAAACGAAATGATTCTTGTGTATATAAGAGGGGTAGGGGAGCGCACTGACAGTGGCTGTCCTATAAATAATGATAATATGTCGTTTCTTGGAAATGATATTCCCAAATAACAATCGGTGAAAGCTTGGCTTCGAGAAACTCTCTGAGAACCGTACATTGAAAAATGTACACGACCTGGTGTCTCATATGCTTTGACCATATGGATTCACAAACAGGCCAATCCAAGTGATAATCACTGGATTGATGTTAAGAACATCTGTTAGTATCTTAGAGAACTAAGGATGTTGTCTTAATCTATGGAGAAGGAGAACTTGAAGTGACTGGGTTCACTATAGCAAGTTTCCTAAACCGATTGAACGACTATAAGTCGTAAAACGGTACTATACAGTTTGAACAATGGAACAGTGAGCTAGAAATCTTCCAAGCAAGATACTATTACCAAATAAACAGCAAATGCGGATATTGCTGCAGCTAAGGCATCAAGCCTTCTGGGTCAACAACAAATCTATTTAGATTAGATATAATTCTGTTAGCAGCTGAGCTAGGCTGCAGCGCAGGCTAAAGA
>SKCR01002438.1:0-25516 GCA_019454045.1 Zanthoxylum bungeanum
TACCTGGATTGGACTGATATCTATTGGTTACACTAACCGCGTAGCTAATATCAGTCCTAGTACATAACATGGCATAAGGTTGATTAGACATTCTAATCTTCTCATCTTCTGTTTGCGAACACATCTTCTTCGAAAGATGAATGCCATGTCTGAACGGTATATTTGTTGTCTTATAGTTACTAAAATTGAACCGTTCTAAGATCTTATCTATGTACATCGACTGGGATAACCCAATAAGCTTCATTTCTCTATCTCTATAGAGTTTTATTCCTAATATATTAGAAGTTTATCCCAGGTATTTCATAGAGAAATTCTTACAGAGGTAAGCTTTGACGCCTTGCATCATCCCGATATCATTCCAAATGATCAGGATATCATCAACATAGAGAACTAAAAATACCAACATACTCCCACTGACTTTCTTATACACACATGATTCTTGCGAATTCTTAATAAAACCAGACAATCTGATTATCTCGTGGAATTGTAGATTCCAACTTCATGAAGCTTGTTTAAGTCCATAAATGGACTTCTTAAGCTTATATACCATAGAGTCTTGATGTTCTTTTGATTGAAGAGACTGATCCTTAAACCTATAGAGAAGCGATGTTTGACATCGACTCCATGAAATGGCAAGAGGCTATGAAATTAGATTTCGACTCTATGTATCAGAATCAAATTTTAGGACTTGGTTTCGCTTCCTGAAAGAATTATTCCTATTGGTTGTAAATGGGTTTACAAAAGGAAGCGTGGGCCTGATGGAAAGATTGAAACCTTTAAGACCCGACTGGTAGCTAAAGGTTAAACGCAGCGACCTAGAGTCGACTACGATGAAACTTTTTCGCCAGTTGCGATACTAAAGTCTATTAGGATTTTATTGTCTATTGCTGCTTACCATGATTATGAGATTTGGAAAATGGATGTCAAAACAGCTTTTCTGAATGGATTTCTTGATGAAGAAATCTAGAAATTTTACGAAGCGAGCTACGAATACATTTCAATGCTCGGTATCATAAAACAAATATTTTTTTTTGTATTTGAAGGATGTCCAACAAACCTAAACTTTTGCCCACGACGCAAAAGCTTATTCTTCTGTGCCATCCTGACATACGCAGGACAGCCCCAAATCCTAACATAATTAAGATTCAGTTTCCTACCAGTCCATATCTCATACGGAGTTGTAGGAACAGCCTTGGAAGGAATCTTATTTAAAAGATGAGCGGCAGTTAAAAGAGCATAACCTCATAAGTAATAGGGAAAATCTGTAAAACTCAACATAGATCGGACCATATCTAATAAAGTCCAATTTCTCTTTTCGGATACTCCATTTTGTTGTGGAGTACCCGGAGGATTATATTGAGCGAGAATCTCATTCTCCTTCAAATAATCAATGAACTCACCACTCATATATTAACCGCCTCGATCCGATCGAAGACATTTAATATATTTACCAATTTATTTTTCTACTTTGTTATGGAATTCTTTGAACTTTTCAAAGGTTTTTGATTTATGTCTCATTAAATAAACATAACTATACCATGACATATCATCAGTAAAAGTAACAAATATGAAAAACCATTGTGAGCAGTCTGACTCATGGGACCACATACATCAGAATATATGAGTTCCAATAAGTCAGTAGCACGGTGTCCTATACCAGAAAATTGGGCTTTGGTCATTTTACCTTAAATACAAGACTCACAGGTTGGATAAGGTTCAATGGTGAGATCTTGAATCAAACCATTCCTAACCAACTGAGTCAAGCGTCTCACGTCTATATGACCTAACCTCATATGCCATAGTTCAGTATTATTTATTTCAGATAATTTACGTTGATTAATCCCAATATTCAAAATATCTCGAGAAGTATGCAATATGTAATGACCATTCTCATTTGGACACTCAAGAATGTGAATATTATTTCTATCATATAAATATTGTTATTGGGTTTTAGGTAATATTTCCGGGTAACGCAGCGGAATGCGGGAAAATCAAATTTTCTGATTTCTTTTATTTTTATTAGGTAATTAAAATAAACTAATTTACTTTAATCACTAAATATTCAACAAAACAGATATTTACCCAAATATATATAATTTTTCAATATTGCCGAAAGACCTCTATACTTTACATTTTGATCATTTTAGTCCTAATTTGTCAAATACATAATTAGGTGATTTCAAATCACTACAAAAATGTTTTATATATGTCATATATGCCAAAATACATCAAGAAACCGAAAATACCATATTTCCCAAATTGGCCAAGTGTCCCCATTGTTTCAAGTTTGATCATTTTAGTCCAATCTTGTCAAAACAAGCTTAGATGATATCCAAGCAAACCCAAACTGATTTGTATATCTTATATACATCAAAATACAACATATATATAATAATAATAAAAAAACCCCCCAATTTTGGTTTAGGTTAGAAACCCTAATTTTTCAATTAATCAAATTAACAAAAAAAAAAAAAACAAAATTAATGTAATCCAACACTTTAATATAATCTCTACAACACCAAACAAGTCTCACCACTTTGAAACAATTCAAGAAAATTCTAGATCATCATTGAGTGGCCTAACAACTGTAGAATGGCAACCAAGTCATATAATGTCTAAAAGAGAGCTTAATAACATTGTATAAGCTTTTTTTGATAACATACATACTAACATCTTTCATTTAATCATCCAACATCGATATTACAACAACTAAAAAGGTAAATAAACAACCAAACATCACATGTAGAAGCTTGAAACCCTAGAAATTTTTTTCTAGTTGAAAAAGAATTGAAAAAACTTACCAACCTTTAAGTTTCCTTCAAATCTTCTCTTTTTCCTTTACTTTTTCTCTCAACTTTGTTTTGTAATATTTTTGGATGTTTTTCCTCTCAAGTGAAGCAAATGAAAAATGAAACCCTTATATATGTAGGGTTGGCCGAAAATGGGGCAATTTTGGAAGTTAAAAATTTGGCAATTTTTAATCAATATTAAATAAGCCAAATTCAATTTTGCTACCTTTTCCAAAAAAAATAAATAACAAATGCACCAATAAGATTAAGCCATATTTAGCCATAATGATGATAAAGATAAATATATTTAATTATTCTAATTATTTAATAATTAAATAATTACTTAATACAAATATCTAAATACATGAATCATATTTACTTTAAATATTCCATAATACATATATTTATGACATGTGTCAAATATTTCATTTGACAATTAATTAATGTGTATTTAATAAAATCAAATATTGAATCCAAATACACATTAATTATCAAATGGACGAATAACCCTTTAAACATGTATCGTTTCGTTTACCCGTTAAACGATTTCTAAATAATCAATATTATTTATAAAAGTCGTCCTAGTGCTCTACGAGTATATTTCATTAGTGAGACTCTATAGATTCAGGCATATCCATCACGAAATCCAATTTCGTGTCCATAATCTACCCACTCGTAAATTATGATGACCACAGATAAACTCGCTGAATCATACAGGTCGAGGTCATCACATACGTATAATCCATCTGTCACAGGTATCCGGATTATCCCAGAGATATAGATATAAACATCAAATCTCTATAGGTATAATCCCATCAACATCTATTAGCAATCTTTTAATAACAATTAGAATTCACTTCTACAGTGTACCACGGGCCCATGGATTTAACAGATTGCTAATCCTAAAATGAATATCGATGCTATGTACACAGAACTGACGGATCATATCTTGATACACACAGAATATCCTGAAGATCAGTCCACACTCAACGAACAGACGGAGGTCTGACCTAAATAGGTCAGTGACGTGACTGTCATCAAAGTATGGAGGATACCTAATATATCAACAGTGGTATCTCAAGTCAAAGAATCATTATGCTACTTAACCCGAGAAGATTCTTATTGACGTTGGTGTACCATTTATTACGAATCTTTGGTGAGTCGTTCAGTGTTTATCTAATATAAACACCTACATATCTATATGAGTACCCGAGACTCATGGTTCATTGAGAAACCATTGGAATCCAATATTCCAATATACGACATGTACCAGTCTCTGCGTGTTTACTTACTAACCAAGCAATTTGAAACCTTAACCATGAACAATTTAAGAATGATATTGTTATAATACAACTCAATGGCAGTTGCGACGCTTTTGTAATTGTATCATAACTAATCATTCTAAGGTCATTTACGTCTTTACCATATCAAAAAAGAAGAAATTATATTATAGAAACTGTTTATTTTATTCATAATAAAATATTTACACAAGTATTTACAAGGAAAACAAGAGAAATTGGCGCTCATAGCACCAACCCTAACAAGACCTCCCATCTCAAAGTTTCAACAAACAGATTAGAAGTAACAAATAAGTGAAAATAATTATATAACCTCACAATCTCACATGCTCACGTGTTTACACTCAATTATGTTTCATTCCACTCCACTCGTGTTTGCACTCAATATAATGTGAATATGACTTACCAAAATGCTCACAACAATGTGTAATCTTCAAGCTAGCATAAACAACAAGAAACCAATATAAGGAAAACTGAGTAATGCGAATAAGAATTAGCAAATATGTAGACTTAATTCAATGAAAACCTAAAGGTAGAATACTTGAAATATAGAAATCACAAACTAGAACAACAAACAAACAAGCATGCAAATAATTACAGGGGGCGTATGTAAATTCGGATGGAAATTTGGTGCCTCAAAAGAAATTTTGCTGAATTACCATCCACAGACACCCAAATAATAATATGGAACCAATCAAATTCAAACAATTTTTTGAACTTTTTTACTTTTTTTTTTTACTCTTCAGATTAGTTGAGCTCTCAAAAAAGATTATAAGTGTTGACCGGTTTAGAGTCCGGTATGTGACCGGTATGGTTGCTTGTCAGTTCCAGTAGCTGTGTTTTACTCACAGGTTAACCGGTATGGTACCAAATGAAACTAGACCAATTCTAGTAGCTATGTTATCTCCAGGTAGACCGGTATATAGACCGGTATGTAGGCCGATATAATACTAGCTTGGTTCCAGTAGCTGTTTTAATGGTATTTTGAGACCGGTATGGGATCGGTATGCCGGTTACCGATAAATCAAAAAGGTAAAAACACTTGAGAAACACAAAAACTAACAAAAAACAAGAATCAATATGAACATATATCTTGATGACCAATAAACACAATAAATACTAAATCCAAAACACAAAGTAAAGATACAAAAATCAGACCTTGGAACCATAAGTTCTGATATCAAATGACGTGGAACTCACTTTGAGATTAGGCCAAGCAAACCCCTCGAAACAGATAGAATCTCAAGAACCGCAGATTTGATTTTGTATGAACAAAACCCTTCCAAGGCCACAAAGAACTTGTCTTTGAGAACCTTTAAGATGATTCATTGTAGTGTTCTGCTAGCACGAAGACGCCACTAAGGTTGCTACATGATGAGTGGTAAATGTATCACTATTTCCCACTCATTTGACCTAATATTTTGTATAGATTCTTGAGTTTTGTGAATATTTTGATGTGTTTTGTGTTATTTTGTAGATAAATAAAGTTTTAGGACATTCTGGAGGTGATTTGGGGCCAAAACAGTGAAAAGGACAACAAATGGCAAAAATGTCATTTGGCACGTCGCGACACCTAATGTGCGCCGGCATGTGCTAATTTGCGCCGCTTCATACTAAAATGCGCTGTGCCACGTGTCAAAATCTGAGAAGTCTGCTAACATGCGCCAGATGCTAACGTGCGTCTGCCACGTGTCAACATCATATGAGATCTGCTAACATGCACCGTGCCACATGTCATCAACCTATGGTGCCGACAATCGCCATCGCCAATGTCATCCACGTAGGCATCCACATCAGCCACATGCCAAGTCAGTGTGCCATGTGTCAGCCACGTCATCATCAGCCAATCATCACGTGCCACGTGTCGCAATCCTATGGTGCCGACAATCCACATCGCCACGTGTCGCCACATCATTGCCACGTCAATACAATCATTCAGCTCCTAACCGCCTTGCCACGTGTCAGCCGATCTGGAAAACGCGCCGTATTTAGCACCGGAAAACGCGGCAGCCTATCGACCCCTATAAATTCAGCTCAAAATTTCAGTTTCAGATGTATCTTCCTCTCTGTAAATCTCTGAGTAAATAAGGAGTTTGTATCTAGTTTAGTTTAATTTCAGTTCTGTAATTAATTTTATTTACTTTTTGTAATAGTAATTTACTTTCTTTACTTTTTCAGTTTTTACTATTCAACAATGAGGAGGTAACTTCCCCCTACTAGGGTGAAAGGTAAATCTTTTATTATTGCTATTTAGATTAGTCTCCCTTAATTATAATACATTAACTATTTAAAATTTGACTTAACAATGATACCGCTAAATTGGTCGTTTGGTAATTATTATAAATTGGTTTTTAAGGTTGGTAATTACCACCTATATGGCTGGTTTATGGACAAATAGTGATACCGCATTTATGGTCGGTTGGACTTAATCTGACTTAATCAGGATACCGCCTATATGGCTGGTTGGTAATATCACACAAGTTAATATATTATATTAAGGGAGATATCTAAATTAGTAGTAATAAAAGTGGATCCTCTAACCCTAACATTTTCTTTTATTGTAATTTTCTTTATTTACTTTCTAGCATTTTAATTTTTAGCATTTTACTTTATGTCTTTTATTTTTAAGTTTTTACTAGCCTTAGATATGCGTCGTAGCTAATCCCATTATCTGGGGTTGTGATGAATTCCAATATCACCGGTTAATAAGGGGTTATTTTACGGTTTGGGTAATATAAAGGTTTATTTATTAAGCCTTAGTCTTAATACTTCTTGTTAATTGGCCATTAATAAGATTGAACTCGTAAACTTAAAATGAACTTGGAAAAGGGATTTTAGGTTAAAGACCCTAGACTTAATAACCCACGATCTTCTTTGAGGATAGATAACCCTTTAATAGATTTCCTTACAGGATAGGAATATACCTGTCGGACGGAGGTAACAATAATTGGAACTTAATCTTAATAAATTCACATAACTTGGTTAACATAGGAATATGATTAATTGGGTTATACTGGGTATTTGTATTTGACCATCGGAAGAGGCTTTTACATAATTTTGTGTTCCAGATTAATAAACCAATATATTACACAAACGTAAAATAACCACTTCATCTTTTAAAAGATATTGGAAGGATTCACAACCCTGGATAGTTTCTTAATATTGAATTTCACTTAATTTACTTTCGCACAATTTTATTTACTTGTTTTTAAGTTTAAAGTCACCACCCAGTCAATCTGTTAGGTACTAGTAATCATTTGATCTCATAAAATTAATAGCGTAGGTTTTAAGTCCTCGTGGGATCGATACTTTTTATACTACTTGAACGATACGTGCGCTTGCGTTATACGCGTGTGATTACGCACTGATCACTACACCTTAGATAAGTCGATTGCATGAAATAAGGGGAATCATTCCCTTAAGCAATTTTGGCCAAAGCTAAGCTTTCAAGATGAAGCTAAATTCGAAAATGGGTGATTCCCTTTCCATTAAGAAGATAAGAGTTTATATAGTACAAAGAAAGAAACCCTAATAGGTGCAAAAAAAACTAAAACATCCTTAATGGCTACTTAAAGGCTATGCCCTTAATATTGATTTAACAACCTAGACAACTTACCATAAAAGTCTAAAATAATAAAAACTTAATCAAAAACTTTGCCAAAGAAGTCAATAAAGGAAAAACAACAAAATCACAAAAATCCAACAAATGTGGCAAATTTTTGAAAGCCATAGCCAAATTGTCTTCTTAACATAAAATCCCCAAATATTTGTGGCCTTTATGTAGTTAGACTCAATGATGTGTTTTGAAGCCTAATAACTCTTGTCTTGGTCGAATATTTGGTGTTGGGCTTAATTCGGCTTGATTTGTCAAAAGTTACTTGACTTTCAAATTGTTGGTGCGTCAATCTAGTATGACTTGGGTCAAGTGAAATAGCTTTAGACCCACTCCATAGAAGCCCTCATGTGTTGTCATTATGCCTTGGAGTTGTCTGTCACACTCGATCATGGCATTTTGTGCTAGCCCAGTCATTGCATCTTTGATCTTCTTAGCTCTCTGGCGTGTGATTGGCTCTGTTGGCACTTGCAAAGGTTCTATCATATTACTGGTCGTGACATCTAATGTTCCTTGAGTGTCTGGATTCGTGTCATTTTCGTTAAAAAAAAAATTTGTCCAATATTCCAAAAAAATACTTGAGCCACCCTTGCTCTATCAAGTTTCACCACACAGACACTGACACAAGCATAAAGATCTTTTATGTTAAACAAAATCATGGCAATGCCTCCAAAATTACATCACGTGTAAAATTTTACTAAATTTAATGCATGATAAAGATGACAAAAATTGGTAAAAAGAAAGAAAGTATATCATTTCAAGCTCTTAGACCATTAAAATACATTATGTCTGCTGAAAGCCAAATATTTTCATAAAAAAAATACAAAAAAAATACAAAAAATAAAAATAAAAAATTGGTGGCTGATATGATAATGATATTTGTCCCTGGGAACTATCGGATTCGGATCGAACCAAATCCAAATTCGATTCGATTCGATTAACATTGAAATATTAGATCCGATCGGGTTCGATTTCCTTATCAAACCCGATCTGATCCGATTACTATCAAATCGAATCGGATTTGTTTTATCTGATTCGAATACTTATCGAATCGAATAAAAAGTTTGATTTGATTATTGATCCGAATTCGATACTAGATCCAAATTTGATAATGTATCTGAATTTGATAATATATCCGAATTTGATAATGGATCCAAATTCGATAACAATCCGGATAAGTTTGATTTGATAAAGAATCTGAATTTGATAACGGATCCGAATTACAACATCCAAATTCCCATTTTCCATTTCCCAAATAAAAATTACAATACATATTAAACAAATCATTACAATTACAATGAAACAACCACATTAAGTATTCCTCCTATTATACTTAATGCGCGCACATCGCAGGATTTTTTGACTGTTTTAAAAAGACAGTTAACCTTGTCTCCTCGGAATAATTATAGTAGTTAGCAATGTCTTCAGGATCAGAAGAGACCTCTAATATATAACAATCCCAAAGAAGGTTTATCCCAGTATGAAACCCCTCAGTTTCAACCTAAAATTGAAGAAATTCTTTCATTTCCCTCTGCAATAAGTTACTCTTATAAAATCTAACAACAAATGACAATTAAACAAACAAAATTTTTCATCTCCAACACTTGAGATAGTCCCATTACCATGCAATGCATCAAAAAAAAAAAAAAAAAAAAAAAAAAACACTTGAATGAACATAATATGTTGTACCAGAAGCAGTTGAGATTGAATTTCCAATTAAGAATATCCAAAACTCAAACATGGTAGTAAGGGAACTAAAAAATGAAGAAAGAAGAAACTGATTGTATGTTGGGATTTTTGCACTGACTATTGTTAGTAAATTACAAAAAAAAACTTTGAGACAGTTACTTGACTATGGAACTTACAAAACATATCATGACTGTTTACTTAAAATAATTCTCCTATAATATTTTCCAACCAACAATTAAATTGCCAAAAGTTGCTCACAATCACCTTATAACAACTAAATCAAATTCAAAAATCTCACAATCACCTTAAAAACAGAATCCCATAACTGAAAATGCAAAATTAATCTAAAATATTAAAATAAAGAAACAAAAACTCGAATTTTTTAAATAGAACTCATTCTGCCTCATCTCACAAACTCATTAAAACTCACAAAATCACAAGTCCTTATATTTAAATTTCATAGTTTTAAATAAATCAAAATAGAAAGTCCAACATAAACACACAGAGATGCCGCATTTTATCCTTATCTAGTTTGGATTTTGACAAATTTTCTAGCATCAAGGTTTATGAAAGGAGGGCCAAAAGAGTCTTTCCCAAAAATGAATCTGTTGCAGCAACACCTGATCAGGGCCTGCATGAAGAATGAGGGCAGTAGCTAGTGCAAAGAAGCGGCTGAGGTGGCATTCGGTTACAAGCAATTATTACTTAGTATAAATAGTAGGAGTGCATGAGGATGAGGGCAGTCTGGGAATCATTTTCTTGTGGCTTTTTGGAGAACCTAGCTCTCAAGGTCTGGAGATAGCCTTTTCATCTTTCTTTTCTTTTTCCTTTACTTGGTAATTGATTTTAATCTCATTGCTAAGGTATTTTGAGAATAGTACTGATTGTAATGAGAACTAATTCAGTCAATACAAAAACAAATACAAATTTATGAATTCCTTGTGCTAGCATTCATTCTTAAATACAAATATTGATCCATTCACCAGCTCCAACATGATCTTATCAATTGGTATCAGAGCCAAGAACAATGGTTCAAACTAGAACTAGTGACCAGAATGACCAACCAATAGCGAAAGTGAGGCAAGATATGGAGGACATGCGAGTGAACCTAAAGAAAGACATGGATGAGATGAAGAAGAGTATCCAACAGGCACTTAAGGAGATCATGAACCAACTAAAATAATATATGGCAAACAAACACCCAGAGGAACGTCTCACAGTTATGGGGACGAGGAACACGAGGGGGAGACGAGAAGCATGGCGAGAGAGGATGGCAACACAAAATGGAGGAAACTCGAGATGCCGATTTTCACGGGATACGAACCTCAAGCTTAGATCTATGAGGCTGAGAGATTCTTTGCTATAAATGAAACCCCAGCAAGGGACAAAGTGGCCATAGCCTCTATGAGTTTCGAAGGGGAGGCCATTAATTGGTTTCAATGGAGTGAGTTACGACTTCCTTTCCGCTCGTGGGAGATTTTGAAGACAGCCATACTAGATCGGTTTAGGGATGGTAAAGGGTCCAGCTATAGGGCCTTTCTCACTTTTAAACAAACGGGTTCCGTGTGGGAGTACGTTACGGAGTTCGAATTAGCTTTCGGATCTGTTCCTGACGTTACAGAAGAATTTTTGGTGGAAATGTTTGCCAATGGGCTCCATGGAGACATACGAGCTGAACTGGCCATGGCTCCTTCAGGTTCGTTAATCACCATGATGAGGAATGCCCACAATGCAGAGAAGAAATTGGGCATACTCCAAGAAGACCAAATGGGCCGGGTACGGGCCGGCAGGAGTGCATTCGTGGAGCGGGCAGTGGGCGAGTCGAGTATGACCCAATCCATTGCTTATAATCAAACCAATACCTTGCCTCCAATTAAAGACAACCCTAAATCTATTGATCAGCCGCAAGGGAAATCTCCTTGCAACGCACTCAGGACGCCAATGATTTCACAAAGCAGCGTGAATAACCAGCCCGAGATAGTGCGAAATCTCACACCCAATGTGATAACTTATAGGCGAGCTAACGGGTTGTGTTTCAAGTATGAGGAAAAGTATGGGCCGAGACACGTATGCAAAAATAGGCGCCTTATGCTCATGGTATTGGCTGATGACGAAGATTCCACAGTGGAGGAAGCAAATGGTGAAGCTCGGGAACCAGTGCAGGAGAAAGTAGTTGGGTTGACATTTTCCATGCACTCGATAGTGGGGATTGCGCCCACAGGTAAAACACTTAAACTTCGGGGTCTAATTCAATGGGTGGTTGTGGTAGTCATGATCGATAGTAGAGCCTCCGATTGCTTCATTTTAAATGAATTGATTGGGAGATTGGGGATGAAAGTTGATGACGATAGGAAGTTTGGTGTGGAGGTGGGAAATGGGTTCTGTGTAAAAGGAGAAGGAATCTATAGAAAATTTCAAGTCATACTGTCGAAACTGGCAGTAACAGAGGAATTTTACCCATTTGAAATTGGAAGCGCGGGCGTGGTTTTGGGAGTGTCGTGGTTGGCCAAATTAGGAGAATTTTCGGCCAATTATCGAAAGTTGATAATGACATTGACACTGGATGGACATAAGATTGTGCTGCAAGGGGATCCTTCTCTGTCAAAAACTTTAGTTTCCCTAAAGGCTATGATGAAGGGATTCAAGATGAGGGATATAGGGTATATGCTGGAATTTGGGGCCATGGAGGGTGCAGAAGGGAAGAACATCGAGGTCGAAGTTCCTGACAAGGTCCAACAATTGGTGAACTCCTTTGAATCTATTTTCGATCAGCCCATTCGAGTTCCGGAGGCTCGAGATCAAGACCATGCTATTCGACTAGTAGAATGAGCTACACCGCCTCGGGTAAGACCTTTCCGATATCTTTATGCCCAGAAGAATAATATCAAGAAGTTAGTGCATGAGATATTAGCCACTGGAATTATTAAACCGAGTGTTAGTCCATATTCCAGTCCCGTTTTGCTTGTTAAGAAAAAAGATGATGGATGGAGGTTTTGTGTTGATTACGGGGCTCTCAACAACTTGACAGTCCCGGATAAATTCCCTATGCCGGTTATTGACGAGCTATTGGATGAATTAGGGGGAGCCATGATTTTTTCCAAGCTGGATTTGAAATTAGTATCATCAGATCCGAATTAAGCTTGCGGATATCGAGAAGACAACATTCAGAACCCATGAGGGACACTACGAGTTCCTCGTCATGCCTTTCAGAATCACCAATGCGCCGGCCACTTTCCAATCCCTGATGAACCATATCATCAGGCCCTTCCTGAGAAAGTTTGTCCTGGTCTTCTTTGACGACATCCTGGTTTATAGCTGTTCCAAGGAGTCACACCTAGACCATTTGGGCATAATTTTCAGTATACTACAACAACAATAACTAGTCTTGAATACAAAAAAAATATTTTTTTGGTCAGTCACGAGTGGAGTATCTCGGACATGTCATTTCCAAGGACAGTGTGGCCGTGGCGTGAGCAAAGTAGAGTGCATGATCGGTTGGCCATCCCCTTCCTATCTTAAGAGACTCCGGTGTTTCCTTGGCTTCACAAGATATTACAGGCGATTTGTTCAAGATTATGGGAGATTAGCTCAGCCCTTAACTGCTTTGACAAAGAAGAATAATTTCCACTAGGGAGAGGAAGAGCAGAAGGCTTTTGAGAAACTTAAGCAAGCCATGGTCGCACTACCAGACTTTTCAATACCTTTCGTAGTAGAAGCAGATGCTTCTGGTGTGGGTATAGGGGCTGTCCTCATGTAATTAGGGCATCCCATAGCATTTTTCAGTCAAGCGTTGTCTCCTAGGGCGCAGTAGAAGTCATTGTATGAACGTGAGTTAATGGCTATCGTAAAAGTGGTACTCAAATGGAGACACTACTTGCTCGGTGATCATTTCTTTATCCATACTGATTAGTCAAGTCTTAATCACTTATTGGAACAACGGCTAGTGATAGAAAAGCAACAGAAATGGCTAATTAAATTAGCAGAGTTCCAGTTCTCAATCTTTTACAAACCAAGGAAAGAAAACAAGGCGGCTAATGCACTATCCAGAATTTATGAAATTGATCGGCCTTCACAGGCTGACATCTTACAAGAATCGGTTCAAGGGTTGTACACGGCAACAATGAAGCAGCTTCAGTTTGGCACCCTGTCAGTTGCTCAAGGCCATGCCTTGGACGGGTTAGAGCGAGAGATTCAACAAGATTTTAAGCTCTATGACATTTTTTTGAAACTCCTAGCGGCACCAGACAGTCACCCTCCATTTTCTTTACGCAATGGATTGTTGCTTTTTAAGAATCGTTTTGTGCTGCCTCCCACGTCTCCAAGGATACAGGAATTACTTCACGAATTTCACTCTTCACCTAATGGGGATCACTCGGGCTACTTCAGAACTTTTAAGCGAATTTTTACAGCCTTATACTGGGAAGGAATGAAAAAGTCCATTCAGAATTTCATTGCTACATGCGATGTCTGTCAAGCCAATAAGTATGCGTCATTGAGCCCAGGTGGGTTGTTACAACCTTTACCCATTCCGGACAAAATTTGGGAGGATATCACAATGGACTTCATTGAAGGGCTACCTAAGGCACAACACATGGACACTATCTTGGTAGTCGTCGATAGATTATCCAAATACAGCCATTTTTTAGTCCTATCCCATCCTTTTTCCGCCCGGACAGTGGCTGAATTATTCATCAAGGAAGTGGTGAGACTCCATGATTTTCCTAGATCCATCATTACCGATCGTGACAAGATTTTGATGAGTACTTTTTGGAATGAGCTTTTCACAACCGCCGGCACTGTTCTGCGATGAAGCTCTGCATACCACCCTCAAACGGATGGCCAGTCCAAAGTGGTTAACAGGTGTTTGGAGACCAATTTACGTTGTTTTGTGGGCGCAAAGCAGCGAAGCTGGCCGAAATGGATTCCTTGGGCGGAATATTGGTTTAACAGTTCATTTCACAGCTCTATTGGCATGACACCCTTTCGGGCACTGTATGGCATTGATCCTCCCCCACTCCTTCATTTTTCAGACGGTTCCTCCATTTTAGCTTTCACCGGAGTTTAAAAAGAGAGAAGTCCGGTGAATACTTCCTTCACCTTCCTTTTTTTCTTTTTACACTGAAGTTAGTGTGTACGTCATAGTTGTAGACATTTTTTGAAGATACATTTGTTTTCTCTTTGCACGTCATTAGTATTTTAAAGGTTTTCCAACTGTTTATGATATTATATTGAATTGATTGTAAATTGATCTCAATGTATGTTATGCGCTTATTATTGTATTAGTATATATATATATATATATATATATATTTGTTTTTTTAAAAAAAAAAAATGAAGGAAATAAGACTTAATTGATAAAAAAAAAAAATAGAAACTAGGTCCTTACTTGATAAATAATGTAACCTCAGGGATCTTGACCATATTACCCCTACATAAATAATTATTAAAAGGGAAAAGCTTCTTTATTTTGGTTTATTCCTTTTCCTTTCCCTTTCCTTTTTTTTTTCTCCTTTTATTCATTCATTCATTCATATGATGTTGTCGTATTCTTCTTTTCTCTCTTTTATGCTGCTTTGATGCTTGGCATGAACAAAATAAAAAGCTTCACCGAATCTGCCAACCCTAAGGTAGGACCTGTCTGTAATGTTTTTAAAATCGGCATCCATTTGGGATTCATGGGCTGTCATCAATGAATGATATTGACAGGGGATTGATCCAACCTTTTTGCTCCATCAATTTCATATTTACATTATTTCATTTTTATTAAAAATTTGATTTGAATTTGGGATATTTTTTTTTATCAAGATTATAAATTTAGGATTAGTTTCGGAAGTCCGAATAGATGAATGAGAATCGGAATTTAGGATGCTTTTGCCACTGGCTTCTACTGACAAAGGACTGCAGAAACAAGAAGTCTCAGGACAGAAACAAGAAGTCTCAGGACAAAAACAAGAAAAAGAAAAATGATGCCCATGTCACTGAAGATGAGCAGCTAACTGATGAGATCTGAGATATGAACCTCTCAGCAGTTGTAACAGAAGCCAACTTGGTTGGGAATCCGAGAGAATGGTGGGTAGACACTGGGGCTACTCGTCATATATATGCTGATAGCAAGATATTTTCCTCATATCAGAAGGTCGATGATGGCAATCATTTGACAATGGGAAATTCGTGTACCTCTAGAGTGGTTGGACAAGGCACATTGGTTCTGAAGATGACATCCGGAAAAGAGCTTACATTGAAGAATGTTTTGCATGTTCCTGATATTCGGAAGAACTTGGTTTCGGGCTCTCTCCTTAGCAAGAATGGTTTTAAGCTTGTATTTATTTCGGACAATTTCTATTGACCAAGAATGATGTTTATGTATGAAAATGATACCTCACTGAGGGCCTTTTCAAGTTCAATGTAATGACTGTCAATCGAAACAGTGCTAATAACAAAGCTATAACTTTCGCTTATATTATTGAGTCATAAAATGTATGGCATGAGAGGTTATGACATGTTAATTATGATATAATGCGTAAATTAATTAACATGAACCTTATACCTAAATTTACAATTAATAACCAACATAAATATGAGGCATGTGTTGAATCAAAAATGCATAAAACATCATTTCATTCCATAGAACGAAGTTCTGAACCCTTGGAACTTGTACACTCTCATGTGTGTGATATGAATATTGTGCAAACTAGAGGCGGTAAAAAGTATTTTGTCACTTTTATCGATGATAACATAAGATTCTGTTATATGTATTTGCTGAAGAGCAAAGATGAAGCTATTGAGAGCTTTATACACTATAAGAACGAAGTTGAAAATCAACTTGGCAAGATAATCAAAAGAATCAGGAGTGATAGAGGTGGTGAATATGTGTCACCATTTGGTGAATATTGTTCCAATAATGAAATTATTCACGAAACTAATGCTTCTTATTTGCCTCAACAAAACGGGACTGTTGAGCGCAAAAACCGAACGTTGAAGGAAATGATGAATAACATGTTGACGAGCTATGGTCTACCCCAGAACTTGTGGGGGGAAGCTTTGCTTTCCGCCAACTAAATTCTGAACAAGCTATCTCACAGAAGATTGGACAAGACACCATATGAGTTGTGGAAAGGTCACATACCTTCCTACAAATATCTGAAAGTGTGGGGGTGTCTTGACAAAGTAATGGTTCATAAACCTAAGAAGGTTAGAATATGACCCAAAACTGATGATTGTATAATCATTGGATATGCTCGCAACAGTAGTGCGTATCGATTCTTGGAACACAAGTCTGATATTCATGACATCAATTGGAATATGATAATTAAGTCAAGGAATGCGAGATTTTTTGAAGAGACATTTCCTTGTAAGGAAAGACAAAGAACAGAGTCTCTCAAAAGAACTATTGATACTGTCAAAGACAGTGATCAGGTTGACCAAGAGTCAGATCAACATAAAAATGTTGAGGCAATTGAACCTAGACGTAGCAAAAGAGCTATAACGTCTAAGTCATTTAGACCCGATTTTCTGACATACTTGTTAGAAAATCTCAAAGCTATAAAGAATCAATGTCTTCTTCGGAGGCACCTTTGTGGAAAGAGGCTATCAATAGTGAGATTGATTCCATCTAATTAAAATAAAGAAAGAAAAATACTTACTTGAACCGTAGACTCCTCTAGTCCTCCCTCCAATCTACAAGTTTTTCTCGAACTCAGCAAGCTCTTCCACGTTCCAAAGAGCCACCCAAGTGTGTGGCCTCCAAAGATGCACACACCAAAGCCAAAACTCAACGGCAAGACTACGTCTTGAGTGCACGGGTATTTTGCCCTTGGTGCTAGCCTAGGCAAATACCTCAAAACTTTTAACTCGAGGTTCCTCTAGTCAATTAGACTTAAGGATCCTCAAAATCAGTGGCTTACTCTTAAAACTTTAGAGTTGCTCACTTATATAAACCCAAGATTTGAAAGGTTTGGTGCAAAAATTTGTGAAGAATTCTATGGGTTTATATAGTGCTCCAAAGACAACAAAATTAATTAAGAATCCGATGTGGGATAAAAGTCAATTTAATCTTAGCCATTGGATCTTAATTTAATGGTTTAATGAGATTATAAAACCCTAATAAGAGTTTGGGCCGAATTGGAATTAAAAACAAATAACAAAATTAAATATTAAAAAAAAAATTACTATTCACACGGTACTATTCATGTGAATAGTATTTTTTTTATATTCCAATTCCTAAAGTGCTCTTATCGTCATTCACCAATCCCTAAGCCACTATGGAACCTCATAAATGATCTATTCAATAATTAAACACGTTCAACCTGAACTTATTTTGTAGTCTCGGGTGAACTCCCAAGGGGTTTCAGAGGTATTAGTTAAATGGGCTGGTCTTCCAGAGTTTGAGGCCACTTGGGAGCCATTGGCATTACTTTCTGATTTATTCTTATCTTTTCACCTTGAGGATAAGGTTGAACCCGAAGGGAGGGGTAATGATAGATTTGCTGGCATCAAGGTTTATAAAAGGAAGGGCAAAAGAGTCTTTCCCAGAAATGAATCTGTTGCAGCAACACCTGATCAGGGGCCCTGCATGAAGAATGAGGGCAGTAGCTAGTGCAAAGGAGCGGCTAAGGTGGTATTCGGTTACAAGCAATTATCACTTAGTATAAATAGTAGAAGTGCATGAGGATGAGGGCAGCCTGTGAATCATTTTCTTGTTGCTTTTTGGAGAACCCAGCTCTCAAAGTCTGGAGATAGCCTTTATCAATTTCCACTGAAGATAATTTCAGTACCAATGATTTTTCCATATCTAGGCAACTTTACAAATTAGGAGTGGGCATCAAATCTGTCTCCCGAATCCGATCGAATCGCGATGGGTCAAATTTCGGATTGGATCGAATCGGATAAAACGACGTCGTTTTGGAATATACAAAATGACGTTATATATTAAACCTAAATTAATAAGGCTATTCATTTCATTCTTCACCGACTTCAACCAATCTTCATCTTCAATCTTCAATCTTCATTCATCATCGCTCTTCACACTTCAATCACGCATGCAGGCTTTCAAGTTTCATCAAATCGGTCCTCACTCCTCAGTCCTCACAGGCTTTCCATCATCATCATCCCTTGGCACTATTTAACTTCTTCAAAATAGCCCCCTTCATGATTTATCTCCCACGAACTAGGAAGCCATTCAAGGGGGAAATCGAAGCATTTTCAAGCTAGCTCCAAGAAAGTAAGTTCCCTTCATTTTCTTGTTTACTTGGAAGAATTTGAAATTTATCTATTTACCGCCCATTCAAAAATTAGGGATTTGGTGTTGTTATTGTTGTTTTGATGATGATTTATTTGGGTTCACATACTAGAATAGTTGATGTTATACCTTGATTTTATATTTAAATGCGTTGAAAACTCCAATTTGTAAAATTAAAATAAAGCCTCTGGTCGAATCTGTTCTGTTACTCTCTTAATTTTCTTCAGTTCTGTATTTCTTTTTTTATTAGTTGTCAGTTCAATACTGATGGGTTTTGTTTGTTTAATTCATAGTGTTGACACCAAATTCTATTTCACAAAATTAGTTAGGTCTTGAGTTCGCCTCCCATGTGCTGAATTTATATTTTTGGGTTGCTCATTACTCCTCATGCCAAAATATCCAGTAACAACACAATAATAGTTGTGATTTTTTTTTATCAAATTCCTTGCTTTCCTACTTATGTTCGCGGTCGCTTCCCAACAGTGCTATCAGAGCGCCGTTTTTGTTTTGATTAGTTCTCACTCGTTTGAACTCGAAATTGGGTGTTTAAAAGCTCGTTGGAAAGCTAACACCCTGAACTTAATTTTAGGTAGAAGTTTTGCATGATTTGGTTAAGATTTGAATTGTGAAATTGCATTTAAAGTTCACGTGTCTGCAGAAAAATGTGAATAGTAAATTTATTTGAATAAAATAAAATGCAATATCATAATTAAATATTAAACAAATTTATTTAATGCCTAAAATAATTCCAACATATTAAAAATCATATGCTTGACAATTCTATGTATGATTAGAATTGGCATGATTATTTTAGGGTGCAAGCATCTAGAGACTTTCTTAGAAATAGAGAGTGTATTGCTTATCCCTTAGCTAAGTAATTATTCCGTGATGAACTTAGAAATTTATTACCTTCAAGGCTAATAAATATAAATCACTTGTTTATAATAAAATACATTATAAAAAATCAAGTGGGGTGAGACCAAGGCGTTAATAAAACTTTCCAAACTAAAGTTAATTTAACCAAAGGTATTACTAGAGTTAGATAATGATTTGGTGTCTTCCTTCACTCACTACCTTTTTATAGCCAAAAGGAAAAGTTGTGAAGACATCTAGATAATCATTTACTCAAAGCTTACCTTAAAGCATATTTAAAGTGTTGGACTATTTTAGAGGATCTATTGTTTATTCATGTCACTAAGGCGATAAGAGCCTAAGAGGTAAGGGTATTTAATAGAGTTCGCTCCACCCTCCCTCTGGGGAATGTTCAATGGAGGAATCCATTTGACATTTATTCACTTAAACTTGCTAAAATCCTTAATAATAATTTAAGTCTAAAATTTGCCTCCCATTGTAAAGTATAGACCGAAAGGGCTTAAACCGTATTGGCAGGACTAGGCTTTACCAGACTGACCAATACCAATTTGTCCCTAAATCGTACTATGACAATGGTTTGACTTTTCTGAGTCATAAGACGCAGCGACCCTTAGGCGTGGTCTTATAACTTAGTGGCAAATATTGGGTGTCCACGAGGACTAGCATAAGCTATGGCATGTTTGATTGCCCAACCCAATGATCAAGGAATTGTGATTTATATCATAAATTGGTTGGGAACCTACCTAATTATCGTATTTTATAATGACCGGCCCTAGTCGGAGTTATGAAATGATGATAATGGGATCCTTGCCCACAAGAAATCCATCATATTGGGGTTGATGCGATTTACTTAAAATTTTAAAACAATTGAGTGGGAGCAAATTCATAATATTAAAAGCCCATGTTATTATGAAACATTAATGAAAACATATTCCTAATTTTAACATTCTCTCTTAACATGTGGGTTAAAATATTTCACAAACATTCAAATGGCAAACAGAGTATCACTTCGTTCCATCTTTGATGAGCATAAGCTCAAAGAGGACAACTACAATGATTGGTTTAGAAACCTTAAAATTATCTTACGACAAGAAAAGATTTTCTATGTTCTTGAAAGACCATTTCCCCCTGAACCCGCAGAATATGCTGACTAAAATACATTCGATTCTTGGAAGAAACACGTCGATGATGATAAGCAAATAGTTTGCATAATGCTTGGCTCTATGTCGGACGAACTTCAGAAAGCTCACGAAGATATGAATGCTCAAACCATCATCTTTCACTTGAAGGAGTTGTATGCAACTTCAGTTCATACCGTGAGATTCCAAGTGTCATGTGCTTTATTCCAAACAAGGTATAAGGAATGATCTGTTAGTGGACATGTGCTTAAGATGATTGGCCACATTGAAAAATTGGCCAACCTCGGGTTCATCATGGATCATGAGATATGTCAAGATCTAATTCTTCAGTCTTTACCAAAATAATTCTCTAACTTTATTATGCAGTTTCATTTGTCTGATAAAGAAGCTACTTTTGCAGAATTGCACAATCTGATAAAGCAAGCAGAGAAGGAATTGAAACCGGAGCTTAAAACCTCCGTCATGCTTACGGGTACGGACCTGAAGCCATGAGGCCTAAAGAAAAATAAGGGCAATGCCCAAGGCTCCAGATCACCTAAAGCCCAATAGTAAGGTGGAGAAGAAAAAGGGAAAGGGGAAATGTTTCTTTTGTGGAAATAAGGGTCATTGGAAGAAAGACTGTAGATCCTTGAAAGCCAAGGAAGCTAGTGAAGCCCAAGAGGCCAAGAAGCCCAATGTTTCAGGTATGTTGTTTATGATTGAACTATATTCTCAAAACTCTGAACCTTCTACTTGGGTGCTTGACACCGGTTGTGGGACTCACTTGTGTAACAACGTGCAGGGCCTGAGAAATAGTAGGAGACTCCGTCATGGGGAGGTTGACTTACGCATGGGTAATGGAGCAAAACTGGCTGCATTGTGCTTGGGGACTTATTCATTAGTTTTGCCGAATGGTTTAGTTTTAGACTTATAATATTGTGTTTATGTACCTTCTCTAGTAAAGAACATCATTTCAATTTCATCTTTATGTAATAAAGGCTTTTCATGCCTAATATGTTATAATGAAAGTTCTATTTATTTCAATGAAATAAAATATGGAGATGGTATTTTGAATAATGGTATCTATATCTTATAAACTAACAAAGAATGTTCAACCTCTAATATATACAACGTTAACTAGAATAATCTCAATGGATCACTTCTATGGCACAGTCGATTAGGTCATATCAATGAAACAAGATTAATTAAGCTACATAAGGATGGGTATTTCAGACCCTTCAAATATAAACCTTATGGAACTTGTGAGTCTTGTTTACTTGGTAAAATGACCAAATTACCCTTCAAAGGTAAAGGACAGCGTGCAGCGGAGACATTAGAACTCATACACTCTGATGTATGTGGACCAATGTCAGTCACCGCTGGAGGTGGATTCTCCTACTTCATTACCTTTATCAATGATCATTCGCGATATAGGTATGTGTACCTTATGCGGTACAAATCTGAAGTCTTTGAGAAATTCAAAGATTTCAAGGCTGAAGTAGAAAACCAGCTTAATAAAAGTATTAAGTCACTAAGGTATGACCGAGGTGGTGAATACTTAAGCAACGAATTTCAAGATTACTTGAGAGAAAATGGCATTGTTTCCCAGTGGACTCCTCCGGGAACTCCACAGCATAATGAGGTCTCCGAAAAGAAAAATCGGACATTATTAGATATGGTCCGATCAATTATGCCAGACACGGATCTACCTCTTTCATTTGGGGTCTTTCTTTAGAAACTGCAACACTACTACTAAACCAAGTTCCTTCCAAGACTGTTAGTCAAACACCATATGAGTTATGGTCTGGGAAAGGTCATAGTCTTAATTATCTAAGAGTTTGGGGATGTGACGCATATGTCAAGCTCACACAAACTAACAAATTGGATGATAGGGCAGTTAAATGTAAGTTTGTAGGATATGCCTTGAACTCCAGAGCATACGTGTTATACCTCCGAAATGAACAAATAACATTTGTCTCACGAAATGCTAAATTTCTAGAGAATGAATTCCTTCTCAAGAAATATAGTGGGAGTAGAACAAACTAACATAGAACTAAACCCTAGGCCCCTCAAAAGGGCAGCGACGGAACAACCACAAGGTTATGAACTCAGAAGGTCTGGTAGGGAAAGACATGAGCCTGAAAGATATGGTTTCCATATTGATGAGGAACATGATCAGGTCATTGATAATGACGATCCAACCAGTTATGACGAAGCAATGCGTGACATTGATTCAGTCAAGTGGCATGAGGCCATGAAATCCGAAATAGACTCTATGTATCATAATCAAGTCTGTGACTTGGTAGATGCACCTGAAGGAATAAAACCCATAGGCTGCAAGGGGATTTACAAGCTTAAAACTGATGCAGAATGTAACATCCAAACCTATAAGGCTAGGTTGGAGGCGAAAGGTTATAGACAAATCCAACGAATTGACTATGAGGAAACCTTCTCGCCTGTTGCAATGATAAAGTCCATTCGAATTTACTATTTACTGGCTGGCTGCACACTTTGATTATGATATTTGGCAGATGGATGTCAAAACAGTTTTCCTTAATGGGAACCTCCTAGAGGAAGTCTATATGACACAACCTGAGGGGTTTGCATCTAAGGATGATCATAATAAAGTATGCAAGATTAAACGATCCATTTATGGACTCAAGCAAGCCTTCAGAAGTTGGAATATACAATTTGATGAGACAATCAAAGAATTTGACTTCATCAAAAATGTAGACGAGCCTTGTGTTTACAAGAAAGTAGTGGGAGTGCTGTTGTATTTCTTGTATTATATGTCGATGACATATTAATCATCGGGAATGATATTCCCATGATGCAAGCCACCAAGCAATGGTTATCTCAGAATTTCTCCATTAAAGATTTGGGAGAGGCAGCCTACATCCTCGGCATTAAGATCTACAGTGATAGATCTAAGAGGTTGTTAGGACTTTCTCAATCTACGTACATAGATAAAGTTTTGAAAAGATTCAAAATGGAAGATTCCAAAAGAGGTAATTTACCTACTTATCATGGAATCAAATTATCTAAGGAGCAATGTCCACATACTCCTTCAGATAGAGAGCGTATGAGTAGGATCCCTTATGCTTCAGCAATAGGATCGATCATGTACGCTATGCTATGTACAAGACCTGATGTCTCTTATTCTCTTAGCATAACGAGAATGTATCAGGCAAATCCTGGTGAGCAACAATGGGCAGCTGTCAAAACAATCCTCAAGTATCTAAGAAGAACTAAGGATATGTTTTTGACATACGGATATTGTTCTGAGATGAAAGTCATTGGTTACTGTGATGCGAGCTTTCAAACCAATAGGGATAACAACAGATCGCAAACAGGATATCTGTTTCCTTTGAATGGTGGTGCTGTCAGTTGGAAAAGCTCAAAGCAGTCAACTACAGCGGACTCCACCACTGAAGCCGAGTATATTACAGCATCTGAGGCAGTTAAAGAAGCAGTCTGGATAAAGAAGTTCATCACGGAACTGGAAATGCTTCATGCGATAAAGAATGGCATCACGATGTGCTGTGACAACACGGGCGCCATTGCTCAATCAAATGAACCAAGGTCCCACCAGAAATCCAAGCATGTACTCAGGCGATTTCATCTCATCATGGAGTTGAGAGAAAAGAAGTTATTATAGAGAAAATACCCACAGAAGATAATTTTGCAGATTCTATAACTAAAGGGCTGACTCAACAAAAGCATGTTAGGCACACCCGAGAGTACGGTGTCCAGATTCATACTAGTTGGCTATAGTGCAAGTGGGAGATTGTTAGGGATATGCCCTATACCCAACTGTGGATGGGCTATATGTACATGTATTTGTAATATTTTCATTAATTAATAAAATGGAAATATTTATTATACGTGTCTTACATAACTTATATGAATCATCAACACTATAATAAAGCCCTTGGAGTAATAAGACGGTGGCTTCCACGCCTTATGAGAATCATTACTCTTAAATGTTCATAGTCATAGTTTTGTGAATAATCTGGGCGTTCACAAAGCGGAGAGACTAGCATGATGATATGATCTTCCCTTAAGTGGGGTAGCCGATCTCATAGGCTACTAGCGGAGATCTGTCCGCTTGGTGTATCACATGGATGCATGAGTTGCTCGTGTCCATCGAACTGACCGCCGAAAGTTTTCATATGGAGTGTTTATCTCATGTGTCTGTGAGAACTTTCATATATCAATTATATGACTAGTCCTTAGACTTGAGGTCTTTACAATCTTATGTGTGGATCAAATAACTTTGACATTCTCCTTCCCCAGTTCAAAAGATCCGGTCATAAGGGTATGATTGGGTCATTTGTTGAAACACATGAAGTTTGTAAAGATACAACAGAGAATCGCCACTCTCTCGGATAATATATTCTTATAAGAGTAGTATTCCAGTTTGCGGGTTGATATGTGTGATCGGTGCTTGAGACTGTGGCCACAACGGAAGAATCATGTGAGATTCTTGGGTTAGCACTATTCATGACACTATCAACATCATACCTTTGACCATATGGGTAGACATTTTCCGTACCCTAGGTCAATATGTGGGGATACAGTGAGGCGATGGACCGTATCATATGTAAATCACATATAGAATGGGTATATATATCTTTCCTTCTCATTTGGGGGCCTTGGCATGTTGCTAGATGTCAACCTTGGTCATTGAAATCGAACGACCATCCGATCGTAGGATAATTTATGTTCGATTAAATTATCACGATTCATTTTATGTCCAACTTGAGGGGAACCCAAAAGGTCACACACAACAAAGTCGAAATCAATGGTTAACAGTGCACAATACATATTTAACAGCATATATGATTGCTGTAGGAATTGTTCATAAATGGTTCAATGTGTTTAATTATTGAACAGAT
>SKCR01002439.1:0-27588 GCA_019454045.1 Zanthoxylum bungeanum
CAACAGATGCGCAAAACTGGAATTTCCAAAACTGCACTTCGTCAAAAACGCCCTTTCAAGTTTCCAATCTCCAAAATTAATATATCAAGTCCAATAATTGCCCTTATTTGATCCACATTTCATCCTAAATGATTTCATTAAGTCCCAATATTATTTTATCTGCAAAATAAAATAAAACATATCAAAACGTTCATCAAACCCGAGAAACTAAACAAAATATTAAGTAAAAGGGGCGGTAAATATTGATATATTTTCCGCTCATCACGTCATAACGCCATGCACCTCGCGTTGCGACGCATTCTAGAAAAATAAGCCCAAATTCGATTATGTGATGTTCGCGTTGCGACGCACGTGGACTCGCGTCGCGATGCGAACCAAAAGCCAGCTCTCTGTTTCGGAATTCTCCAGGTCGCGTCGCGACGCGAGACCATTTCTCAGGATAAATGTTTTTAACCAATCTAGTTTCAACCCAGAATATTAGAGACCACTCGAAAGGCTTCGTATCATCCTTATACATGTGAGTTACCATAGCACAAATGTAGATCATTATATAGCGACGATAATTTTGGAATGTATCCTACGACGTGAATTCTAATTAAGTTTTCCATTGAAGGTCATCGCAGGAACCACAAAATATTTTGGTAAAGTGATGTTATGCTAGCGGAACTTCAGATCTGTGAGTGGACACTACCATTTTTAAATCGACTTTCATTTTGTTATTTTTCATATCAGACTTTATTTTTACGCTTTAGGACGTTAGATTATTTTTACTCCAGTTATTTCATGAAAGTTTATGATTCTATGATTTTCGAGGCATGAGGGAAAAACCCACCTCAGTATGTAACTTGTACATACATGGAATTGACGGACAGCACATGTGCACATGTAGAGGACTGGAGTGACGGTGATATGTAACGCCCCCAGATCCTTGTTCATGACTAGATATGACAGATTCACCTAGATCCTAGGCGATACGTAACGCCCCAAGACTACTAGTTTCAGGGACATGAGTGGCATACTTTGGGGGATGGCGATACGTAACGCCCCAAAGTCATGGATTTACAATCCTGGATCTAGTTAGGAGTATAAGGGACGACAATATGTAACACCCTCATACGTTAAGTTTTTCAGATACAGACCAGTTTTCAGAGGACAAGTACTAGAAATGTTTTCCAGAAAACAAACATTTCAGAAACAGTTTTCAGAATGGATCCTTCAGATTTAAGTTTATAGAATTAGACTTTCAAAAGCAAATTTCAGAAAAATTAAGTTTTATTAAAGAAATTCCAGCTAGTTTTCTAAAAATAGTTCAAAGTTTTCAAACAAGCAAAATGATTTTCATATAATTTGGTTTTCTGAAAGAACCCTGAATTAAATGTTTTCATTATGTTATTCCAAAATTTATCGTCCACTCACTTAGATCGTTCAAACGATCTAATCCCCACCTAATATTTTATTTTGTAGGATCCTTGAGGACGAGCTCGGGAGGATGGATACTAATGGTAGTCACTAAAGGGTCTGAGTCCACCAGAGTGTGTATAGAGTTACAGTTCAGTCAGAGTCATGTAAAGTCATGTATTTTGCATAATGTATAGTAAGGATTTCATTTGTGATAAGTTTAAGTTTTATTTCCATGGTCACATTATAGAGAATTATTGAGTACATGACATGAGTCAAATGGTACATATATGTTAAAATGAGTTTGGGCAATGGTCTCAGGTTTGAAATATAATTGAGATAAGTTAATAGTGATGTATACAGTCAGTAAGTCAAGGGCTCATAGGAATAATACGGCCTATTCCCTGCCGGTAGCATCACCAGAATTAGGGATGTTACAAAGATGGTATCAGACCATGGTCTAGGGAGTTAGTGACTGTAGTGGGCAGAGTGTTGGGGTCTTGTATGCGTAGTATGCCCGGAGTACTAGTATGCGAGGCAATACCTCTTCAGTATCCGATCTTCGAGTACGTCCTCAAAGTTTTATAGACAGGTTAGTAAGAATTCCTAGACTATTTGAATATCTTTCCTTATAAAGCAATAAAATTCTTTGAAAGATCTTTTCCAAATCATCCTGAATTATTAACAAAAGATCAAGTTCAGTTATGAAACTAGAAAGTATAAGTACTAAGAAAAGTTACCTAAGGAAGTGAGAAAAGAAAGCTCTAAGAAGGTAAGGAAAGATATATAGATGTTTGAGTGGTCAGAGATAAATGAATGTAAGAGACATAAAGATATAATAAAGTTCCAAGGATGCCCACCCAGGAAGGTAGAAAGAAAAAGAAAAGCTAGAAAGAAAGGTAAAAGGTAAAATGCAGATGTTTAAGCAATCAGAAGTGAGTAGGGGCCAAGGTATAGAAATAAATAGATAAGGGAGTATCAGAGCTAGTAATAGTAAAGAGCAAATAGAGCAAGTTTGAACAAGAGTAAAATGTTAACCCGAGAAAGATTCCTTCTTTTCTATTAAGATTCATTTTCTCATTAGGAAACTTATTCTGGTAGACCCAATAGCCATTAATATTTCTTATAGATAGCAAGGTTTCCCTCGAATAGTGGAAATAGTCAGAAAAAGAAAAGAAGTGAAAGATCAGGATTATTCAATGGAGTTTCCAGTAAATCCAAGCTATCATAAAAGATGTAGATGTTTTAGATACCCAAACTCGATCCGTGAACAAGTAAAATGAAAGACATAAAGAGAAGTGATTAGTTATCTTAACCAAAGAGACGAATATATATAGGATCTGACTTACCAAAATTCTAGCCACTCAGTGATTCTAGTAAGGAAGTTGTCCTGACGGAATCTATCTCATACCTGCCTTACATGAGTAATAGACTCTACCAGGACACAAAGCTTTAGAACAAAGACATCAACAACCACTGAGATGTAGATTTCTTATCCACTCTACACTAACCTAGGTAATGACAAATGTAAGTAAGTTCAATGAGAAATTATCTTTGGTAAGAAACATAAACCCTGAAATAATAAACCATTCAGATAAGAGCTAAGGAGGTTTCAAGAGATAGAAATAAAAGAACCCGACTCAAGTAAAATGGACAAGTTAGTAATATCTGCGGAAATTCATAGATCAGACCAATGCTAATAGAGATTTTGAAGGCTTAAAAAGGATTGATTTGTGAGATTGGAGACAATCAGAAGTTAGTAAGAATACCAGCATGAACAATAAGATTACACGATGTACATGTAGCCTATAGCAAGAGAAAAAAGCATAAAACTAGGAAGTAGTTAATGAGAGTAAGTTATCACTAATATTGGAAGCAAAATATGGGATTGAAAAATGGGTTATGAAAATAAATAATAAAGAAAGCTACGAGAAGCAATAAGGAAGTAAATTGTATGTAGAAATAATGGATAATATGGCTTGAGATAGTAATGTAAATGGAAACCTCATCATAGTCGATCGGAGTTATAGAAACCTTAAAATTTGAGGTAGTCGACACGTATTCTGACAGTATAAGTGATAGCTCTTATGTCCAGTAATTCCAACTAGAGAAGGGTATAGGTACCCATTCAGGCCATTGATGGAGTTGGATAGTTGGCAGAGATACGTATTTCCCAGATCCTTAAGAAAAGCAAGTATTCACCCCTCAACATAGAGTTTAGTAAAAACTTGGATAAGTAAAGAAGAACATAAGATAAAATAGATAGACCACGAGATAGTTAGACAACCAAACCATTGAGTTCAATATAGCATAGATAAGAAACATAAGGAATGGTAGTCTGAAGTCGCGGTGAATTGAGCCAAATATAGGAATCACTATTGAATTGAGAACCTTAAGGTGACAAAGACTTAAAAGAATAATAAACCAAAGAAGATAATTTTCAGGAATGTTGTATAAGTAATTTGTAAGAGTCTTATCGTATTGTAATGAAGGGACAAGTAAAAGAATTGAACCTGAACCAAAAGATTTAATAGAGGCATTCTAGCAATCAAAGTTGATGAAGTTCTCATTGGGGTAAGGATATAAGGAGTTCAAAGGACTAAGATGGGAAGAAAATCTAAGTAGCAAAGTAGATGTAATAATGAGGAATAATATAGAGCATGACGAGATTTTGAGAGAGAATAAAGACTTAAGAGGGTTAAATAACAGAAACTAGTAAAAAAAAAGGGATATAAAAGAAACATGATTAAGTAATTAGAGAGTATGATTTTAGAGAAGGTTCGTGATAAGAAGTAGTATAATTGATAGTCGGCAAGCGAATCAAGAATGAAGTTGAAAAAGGAGATAACTCAGATAGTACTTAGTGGAAGTATCTTAGGGGGGAAGTTGGTGTTGGACAATTATGGCCCATAGCATCACTATTTGTACAGAACATGGTGTTGTTGTACAAATTAACTATGTGACAAAGGAAATTACTCTTTTATCATTTGTAATTGGATTAACGGGATATATAAATGATAAAAGTCCATGTGATTAGTACCGGATTAATAAGATATGAGACAATATTAATCCATGTAAGGTTTAATCATTAAATATCCCTAGTCGTAGTATTATCGAGACTGGACATCGATAATGCAGAATATGCTAGTATTACACTTGTGCGTGTTATGGAAGTGTAACGGCATAGTTCTCATATATTTGGGTATTTGATACTCAGGCAAGTGTAATAGGAGATTCTGTTTACCGATGGTACGGAAACAACTTCGCTCTGGATAAACCCTTCAGAATCCCATTGGTAGTATGACTATGTGTCTATGAGAATCCGAATCAGGGTAAGTGTATTTGATCTTAACCTGAGACTTGCATCGCTAATACTTACGACAATCAGTATACTTTGGTTTTGGTCGTCCGGGACTTTAACAGGTTCTGTGTACGCCTCTTCTGGGCATACTGAGAATCGTAGTGTATTGGGTGTGATGTCAAGATGGAAGTATCACTCCAGTCATATGGAGATGATGATCACGTAGGAAACGGAACTAGTACTCTTAAGTACTACAGTCATCGGGATAATATGACTAGGTCATGATTATCCGATTATAGAGACTAGTTACCAGAGATCCGATATGTGCTTCGTACGGGGCAGACACAATTCCAGCCCCAGGCCTAGCATGTGATATCAGTCACTAGATCGCAATACGCAATACTACGTATACTACGCCTGACAAAGATTATATATCCTTAAAAGAATATTTCTGGAGAATTGGGTAGGCACGACGCTTTGCTAGAAGCCAACCATGTCTTGTAAATCGGCAAGAACGTGGTACCGGGTACGCACGTGTTCAGATAGTCCGACGATCAGATTTACTGCCAACATATCCATGGATCTCATGGGTCGCTTCCCGAAGATTCACCGATGACGTTTGACTCGAACAGAATTAATCTGGGATTAATTATGAGAGAGAGAAAATTAATCTAGGATTAATTGCGAAAAGAATTTATCTGGGATAAAATTCAAATAGTAGAGAGAGAACAATTAATTTGGAATTAATCGATTAAATAATATATTCGATATATTAAATGAAATTAGATTTCAATGCGGAATTAAAATTGGATTTTAATTCGGGCGAAAGAATTAATTTAGAATTAATTCGCGAGCGACTTTCGTAATAATTTTGCGAGGCATTATTATTTAATTAAATTTGATTTAATTAAGTCGCGACGGAAAATTCGTTAATTCGGAATTAACGAACCCGAGCCCAAAATGTGTTTGGCGGGCCCACTTGGATTTTGAATTTAAAGTGGGGCCCACAAGTCACATCACTAGTCAACTACTTACTTTATGGTGATGGAAGTTGTTAGTTGGTGTTAGCTTGTTTCTTACAATTTCATTATTTTATTTTTGACTTGTGAAAGTGTTGGGTTTCTATTAAGTCCCGGGATCGATTTCAAGCAATGAAATATGTGTGAATACATCAAGAAGTACGACGGAATGATACCTACATTGATCGGATTTTGCGACGCGACGAACACAAGCCCTTGCTCCATGAAGCTCTCGGCTTTGTTCCATTTTGTGCTCCAAAATTCAGCCATGGTGATCCTTCAAGCTCCAAGCTTTGAATGGTGATTCTGAGCTCACAAGTCGGTTTCCCTATCACCTTCGCAAGACTCCAGAAGTGTGCTAGCACCTTGGAAATTTTGCCACAAAATTCCCTATGCTTCTCCTTCAATTCTCGGCAATTGCAGTAAAATGAAGAAGAAAATGGCCCAAGGCCGTGAGAGAGGAGAGAGTGAGTTGTGTTGGGTTGGTTTGATTTTCAAAAATCAATCAAGGATATACTAAAATTCAAAATTTGGTAAATGGCATTTAATCCTCCCAACTACTTCCATCAATCACAAGTGACATGTTGTCAATCACTCAAAATGACTAGACATCACATCAATCAAAATGACTAATGATTTGACACTTGATGTGACTTGTGGGCCGCACTTGAATTCAAAATGTGAGTGCGCCCGCAAACACTCTCGGGCTCGGGTTCGCTAATTCTAAATTAACGAATTTTTCCGTTGCGACATAATTAAATAATTATGCCTAGCAAAATTACTATTCACGTCGCTAACGAATTAATTCTAAATTAACTCGTTCGCCCGAATTAAAATCTAATTTTAATTCCGCGTCGAAATCCAATTTCATATAATATATCGAATATATTATTTTATCGATTAATTCCAAATTAATCGTTCTCTCTCTTTAATTAATATTTTATCCTAGATAAAATATCTCCGTAATTAATCCCAGATTAATTTTCTCTCTCTCTCTTAATTAATCCCAGATTAATAAAGTGCGAGTCATACGTCATCGGTGAATCTTCGGGAAGCGACCCATGAGATCCCCGGATATGTTGGCAGTAAATCCGGTCGTCGGACTATCCGAACACGTACGTACCTAGTACTACGTTTTTATCGATTTACAAGACATGGTTGGCTTCTAGCAAAGCATCGTTCCTACCCAATTCTCCAGAAATATTCTTACTGGAATATGTGATCTATATCAGGCGTAGTATTGCGTATTTCGATCGAGTATCGGATGTCACGTGCAAGGCCTGGGGCTGGAAATGTGTCTGCCCCGTACGAAGAACATATCAGATCTCTGGTAACTAGTCTCTATAATCGGATAAACATGACCTAGTCATAATATCCCGATAGCTGCAGCATATAAGAGAACCAGTTATGTATCCTACGTGATCATCATCTCCACTATGACTGGAGTGATACTTCCATCTCGGCATCACACCCAATACACTACGATTCTCAATAAACCCAGAAGAGGCGTACACAGAACCTGTTAAAGCCCTGGACGACCAAAACCAAAGTATATTGATTGTCGCAAGTATTAGCGGTGCAAGTCTCAGGTTAAGACCAAATACACCTACCCTGATTCGAACTTCCATAGACACATAGTCATACTACCAATGGAATTCTGAGGGGTCTATCCAGAGCGAAGCTGTTTCCGTACCATCGGTAAACACAACCTCCTATTACACTTGCATGAGTATCTTATACCCAAATATATGAGAACTATGTCGTTATGCTCCCACAACGCACAAAAGTGTAACACTAGTCTATTCCGCATTATCGATGTCCAATCTCGATAATACTACGACTATAGATATTTAATGATTAAACCTTCGTGGATTGATATATGGATATTTAATGATTAAACCTTTGTGGATTGATACTGTCTCATATCATCTCAATCCGGAACTAATCATATGGACCTTTCATCATTTATATATCTTGGTAATCTAATTACAATGATAAAAGAGTAATTTCCTCTGTCACATGGTTAATTTGTACAACAACACCACGATCTATACAAATAGTGATGCTATGGGTCATAACTGTCCAACAATCTCTCATTTGGCCTATAGCCAATCACTCAAGTGTTCTACACCCGAACTATGTACGGTTCGCTCAAACTTCTGCTGAGGAAAGGCTTTCGTCAGCGGATTTGTATGATTATCATCTGATGCGATTTATTCGATCATCAAATCGCCACGATGTATGATCCGAACGAATCAGATGAATATTCAAAGTATTTATCTGGATCGTTGATGAGACCATTAATTCTTTAGCCTGTGCTGTAGCCTAGCTCAGCTGCTAGCAGAACTACTCCTAATCTGATTAAGATTATTATCAATCCAGAAGGCTTCTATTGCTGCCTCAGCTGCAGCAATAATCCACTTTTGTTGTTTATTCGGTAACAGTAGCTTGCTTGGAAGATTTCCAGCTCACTGTTCCGTTATTCAAACTTTATAGTACCGTTATTACGACTTATAGTCGGTTTTTATCGGTTTGGAAACTTGCAGCAGTGAACCCAGTCACTTCAAGTTCTCCTTCTCCATAGTATAAGAAAGCATCCTTAGTTCTCTAAGATACTACAGGATGTTCTTAACATCAATCCAATGACTATTACTTGGATTGGCCCGATTGTGACTTCATATGCTCAAAGCGTATGAGACACCAGGTCGAGTACATTTATTTCAATGTACGAGTTCTCGGAGAGTATCAACAAGTTTAAATCTATCCCAGTAGATCTTTATTCCTAGAATAAATTTTGTTTCTCTCAAGTATTCTACGGAGAATTTTCTTGAAAGCCAAGCTTCACCGATTGTATTATGGGAATATCATTTCAAGAAATGATATGTTATCATTTTATTTAGGACATTCACTGTCAGTGTGCTCCCATTAACCCCCTTATATACACAAGAATCATTTTCATTTTGAATTAAATCATACACCATTATGATTACATCAAAACGATAGTTCCAAGAACGCAATGCTTGCTTCAATCCATCCATGGATCGAATTAACTTTGAAAACATTGTTTGCTCGTTTTGGTACGAAAAAACCGTCAGGATGCTGTAAACATCCTCCAAAAGGTTTCCGTTAAGGAAAACGGTTTTGGCATTCAGCTGCCATATTTCATAAATAAAATATGCAGCATTAGCAAGCATTATCCAAATGGATTTAACAATGGCAACAGGTAAAAGGTTTCGTCGTAATCGACACAATGTTGATAACGATACCTTTTCGCTACAAGCCTAGCTTAGTATGTTGGTATGTTGCCTTCCATGTTTGTCTTCCTTGAAGACTCATATAGTACCAACATGCACAATGTCTTCCGGTACAACAACTAGTATCCAAACTTAGTTGGTATACATGTAATCTATTTCGGACTTCATGGCACTTTGCCATAATAGGGAGTCGATACCTTGTATGACTTCCTCATATGTAGTCAGTTCGTATTCCTCAATAAGATTGACATCTTTACGAGGTGAGATCAGAAACCCATACCCCATGTTGTTTTCTGACTCTCTCCAACTTGCGCGGTTCTTGTGTATTCGAAGATTATTGGTATAGTTACATCCTTGATGAACTATTTGTGTTCCATTTAGGACTCGGTGCCTGGAACAGTATTACTCCGATTTTCATCGAGTTTTACTTTCCTCCCACTTACCACTGCATATAGGTATTCCTCATAGGAAAACCGCATGGCGAGCAACAATTAAATTGTTCTCTTGTGAGTTGTATAAGTACTATACTTTGGTTTCCCTAGGATAACCAACAATTAGACACTTATCTGATTTGGGTTCTAGTTTGATATCATCCAAACATATGCCTAGCATACCCAAATCATCAGGGAAATATGACAAAAATTGAAATTTCCGCAGCTGCTACTGTAACTTAGAGAATTAACTAGAAATTGGGTGATGTGGCATCATCTCACCCATTTATTCCATCACAAAATCAACATTCCTTTGTCTATATATAGTACACTATTCACCCTCTTCTTCAATATAAAAAACGTGAGGGGTGAGGAGAGAATTCTTCAAATTATTTTCTCAATTTTCAAGCTAATATTGGAAGCAACAAGTGATGAATTCAAGTCCATCTTATGCGAAGTAAGTTCCTTATCACTTTCCTATTCTATTTTTCAGTTTTAAGATTGAATTATTAGAACCCCAATTTGCACCTTAATTTACCCTAGCAAAGGAAATTGTATAATTGACTTTGATAGAGTTGGTAACATGTATTTTGGGTAATGTTTGGAAGTTATAAACATGTATTGAAGATTATGAGGGTATGAATATAATTGAGGAATTATACTTAGTGATCTTAGAATTCTAGATAATGGTTGGTGTAAGGGGTGGTGATGTGAGATGAGTTTTGAGGTTGAAAAAGTGTCTATGTGTTGGTCCTAGGTTAAAAGTGTGATGATCTCTTGAGCATGGAGTTGAAAAGTGTAATTTAGGCCCTGAAACTGGCCTCGCGTCGCGATACATAACACCCAGTTCTAGTTCAGTGGCTTGGGGGACGGTGATACATAACGCCCCAAGGCCATTAGTTTCAGGGACATGAGTGACATGCTTTGGGGGACAGCGATACGTAACGCCCCAAAGTCATGGATTTTCATTCCTGGCTCTAGTTAGGCGTATGGGATGACGACGATACGTAACGCCCCCTTACGTCAAGTTTTTCAGATACATACCGGTTTTCATATATCAGATTTTCAGAAACAGTTTTCAGATGACCTATACTAGAAATATTTTTCAGAAAATAAACATTTCAGAAACAGTTTTCAGAATGGATCCTTCGGATTTAAGTTTATAGAATCAGACTTTCAAAAGCAGATTTCAGAAAAGTTAAGTTTTATAAAAGAAATTCAAGACAAGTTTTCTAAAAATAGTTCAGAGTTTTCAGAAAAGCAAAAAGATTTTCATATAATTTGGTTTTCTGAAAGAACCTTGGTTTCTGACTTAAATGTTTTCATTATAGTATTCCAGAATTTATCGTCACTCACTTAGATCGTTCAAACGATCTAACCCCCACCTAGTGTTTTATTTTGTAGGACCCTGGAGGACGAGCTCGGGATGATGTATGCTAATGGCAGTCACTAGAGAGTCTGAGTCCCCCAGAGTATGTATAGAATTACAGTTCAGTCAGAGTCATGTAAAATCATGTATTTTGCATAATGTATAATAAAGATTTCATTTGTGATATGTTTAAGTTTTATTGCCATGGTCACATTGTAGAGAAGTGTTGAGTACATGACATGAGTCGGATAGTACATATATATTAAAATGAATTTGGGCAATGGTCCCACGTTTGAACTATAATTGAGATAAGTTAATAGTGATGTATACCGTCAGTAAGTCAAGGGCTCAGGGGAATAGTACGCCTTATTCCCTGCCGGTAGCATCATCGGAATCGGGGATGTTACATGTGAGATTCAGGATATCATTTTGAGGTTTTGGGTTCGAATTCATGAAGTGTGTTTTTTGTAAGAGCCTGAGACAGCCGGAGGTTTTACCTGTTCCACTTAAGCTCCGAATAAATGATTTAGCGGTGAGATTTCTAATAATTTCGGAAAAAAAAAAAAAGAGGATTTACTGAAGATTAAATATAAAAAAAAAAAAAAGCAAGTTGCAGAGAGAGAGAGTGAAATAGAGGGCTGAGTATCTCACTTGATGTTTCTTACACGAATTCCATATTGATCGAACCATGAATATAATTTTTATTTTATTTTAATGAATCATGTGTAAGAATTTGTTGCAAACAATTTTATAGAATATAAATATTTTATTATATAAATACTATTAACATTAATTTATGTGTAAAATATTTATTTTCCTCTTAAATTTAATTAATGTGATTACCGAAAAATTAAATAAATTAATAACAAAAATCCTCAATGAATTTTCGGACCCTACATGCTCTAATAGAATAAGCTTGCCGAAACTGGCCTCGTCTATGCTGTATTGGTCAGTGAGGTATTTACAAGATCTTGAAACATCTCCCCTCCCTACACCCCCTTTCTCTCTATCTGTGTCGTGGGTTCTCTTCTTTGAATACTTATACAACTTCTTCCTTTCATTATTCATTCGATTTTATCTCCTAGATAGAGAGGAATGCAAAAAAACAAAAAAAGTTAACTTCTGATCTTTGATGGGGGAGTGATGATCAGGTTTCTGAGAATTTATTATTTTAAGATCTGGAAAATATTAGAACCTGTTTAATATTGTGACACCAAAAAAAATGTGGGATCTCAATGTCTCGCTAAAAGATATTAAAGAGTCTGAAGCTTGCTCTTCGCAGAAAACCTCAACAGATGGTGATGATGAGAAGGAAAAACAAGCGGGATCCGATTCGAATTCAAGCTCTTCAGCTGTGGTAAACGAAAATGGATCGGACGAAGAAGTTGATGCTGCTGCTGAGAGCAGATTAAGTTTAGAGACACGTACTAGCAACAGCAATAAAATATTTGGTGTATGTTTGTCAGCTCAAGGGGAAGAAGCCATGGAGATTGAGGAGAGTGAACCGCCGGTGACCCGGCAGTTTTTTCCTGTTGATAATCAGGAGGAGCAGCAAGAACGGCGGCCACATCGAGTGAAGCTGGAGCTGGAGGGCTGGTGTTCCCTCGGGCTAACTGGTTGGTGTCAAGTTCGGCCAATCGGAGCCTTTTGAGGCTGTAAAATCTGTTGATGCTCCTCAGCCTTTGAAAAAAAGCAGGCGTGGACCAAGATCAAGAAGTTCTCAGTATAGAGGTGTCACGTTTTACAGAAGAACGGAAGATGGGAGTCTCATATTTGGTTTGTACTTTTTTTTTAATTATTTTTCATAAGAGTGCAACTTTACATACATATTTTGAGGTCTCTAGTTTATATTTATCAGAAGTTTCATTTTTGTTTTTCTTTCAGGGATTCTGGGAAACAAGTTATTTGGGTACGAGGGATATTTTCAAGTTATTTTGTGTTTTGATTGTTGAAACAATTATATTTTGCTAATCATTGTGAGATGTGTTTGTTGTAGGTGGATTTGACACCGCACATGCAGCTGCACGGTGAGTTATTACTTGTACTCTTTTTTTTCTTTTTTTTAACAAGGGGTTTTATTGAAAGAGATTTTTTGTTTTCATTTGGCAGTGCTTATGATAGGGCAGCTATCAAGTTCCGGGGAGCGGAGGCAGACATAAACTTTAGCATAGAAGATTATGAAGATGACTTGAAACAGGTAAGAGAGAGAATAAAATAAAGGAGTGATCCGAAGGGAGTAGACCATAAGTTTATCTTATCTTTAACAGTTGCGTCTTATCTTGTTCAGTCAAAAGGTTGAACGTATTGAATTTGGAAAAGTAACTGGTTCAATTATATATAAATTATTACTTATAATTAAAAAAAAAAAGAAGAAAAAACTCAACATGCACCAGAATACAGGTCTAAAGATAGTATCTGCGTTAGTTTGGTATTTATATGATACACATAAGGGAAGAGAAGAATCTTGTAATGTTGTATGATATAACAGATGAGCAATTTGACCAAGGAGGAGTTTGTGCATGTACTTCGACGACAAAGCACCGGTTTCCCAAGAGGAAGCTCCAAATATAGAGGAGTTACTTTGCACAAATGTGGAAGATGGGAAGCTCGTATGGGTCAATTTTTAGGCAAAAAGTAACAACTTCACTTGCTATATAGTATTCTTTGAACCCTTTTCTCTACACCAGTGCTCCAAAAATCTAATTTTAATATATGTAATCCCTGTTTCAGGTACGTTTATTTGGGCTTGTTTGACACCGAGATCGAAGCTGCAAGGTCAGTCAGTAGTTTTCATTTACGAGAAATTAATGCGGCTTTTTTAAAATTTCTGGGACATTTCTTGTAGGGCTTATGATAGAGCTGCGGTTAAGTGCAATGGCAAAGACGCCGTCACTAGTTTTGATCTCAGCTTGTATGAAGACGAGCTTAAGGCATCTGGTGAGTAATTTGTTAAAAATATTACTATTTTTTCGACTTATAATTTGGCATATATTCAATTAGATAGATACTTATGTTTAGAATCTTCAGATAATTGTGCTTACAACAATCTAGATTTGAGTCTGGGAATTTCAGCTTCTAAGCAAAGCAGCATAGATTATGCTAATTGGAGGACAAATACTGTAATGGATCGGCCTTTGAGATCCGTGCCTTATGAAGCTGCTGATTGGCACAATGACGGTTTTAGGCCTCAGGTTTACACACAATTATGAATTTAGATTTCAATAATTTTAATTTTAAAAATATATTTTTAATATAATTTTAAAACGAATTTTAAGTAACTGTAAAATATTAATTGATGTTCAATTTAGCAGCGGCAAGGGGGACTCAGAAGTGAGCGTTATGTGAGAAATGGGTATAGCGAGGCTGAAACTACGCAACTTCTCAGCCGAACCCATCTTCAATCTACATCATCGTCACTCAATAACTCCAGCGAGTTGCAAAGATATGAGCAACTCAGGAGACCTGGGGATTCCCATATACAACTTACGGTTCCCCAATACTATAACCAATCAAATTATCAAGTAGGTATAGCGAATTTGTTGATACCTTGAAATCGGCATTAATTTTTTTTTTTCCGCACCAAGATTAACTTTTTTCTATTTCCAATTTTTTAGACTCAGACTCAGTTTATTCCAAGCAGCAGTAAGAGAGGCGGAATGGGGAATGATCTTTCACTTTCAACAAATTATCATCATCATCAACAATGGCAATCGGGTCCTCATATTTTTGCAACTGCTGCAGCATCATCAGGATTCCCTCAGCAGATTAGATCCTCACATTCTCAGAATTGGCTGTAGACAGATGGGTTCCATTCTCTCATGAGATCCTCCTAAGAATAGACATACTCTTCCTATAATCTTTCAGTCCCCCATATCTATTGCTTGTAATCATCTTAATTCATCAATTGTAATATTAATTGCATTACACTTTATCCCGGATGCTTACCATATATATATATATATATATATATATATATATATATATATATATATATATATATATATATATATATCAATTGTATATATATATATGGTAAGCATCCTTCTTTTCCCCTTTATTTTTATTTTTACACTTCTTCCAACTTTCCAAAGAGAGGCAGGAAATCCAAGGGGAAAGATAAAAACATTAAATATCTCTATCTAGTACCCTTTCACGGATATTAGTTGGTGAATTAGTCAAAATAACAAACGGACGAAATCTTCAACTAGATTTCAATTGCTGTACTTTTTGTTTCCTTCTTAAATTACCTACTCTGAAAGCACTTATCTGACTGATTGTAAGTTCCCAAATACAATGACACCATTTAGATATGTGTTGGTCAATGCACTACGTATTTGAGGTAACAGATGGGGTGAGAATCTAATCGGTATCTTGGAAATTTCACCGGATGGTGATGAATAGTCACTATCATTTGTGTCCTTTGAATCAATTCTCTTGTCCAAAACTGTCAGAAATGGCTATAATGACGAGAGGGACTTATCACTCTTTAACACAAAACCCCCTTTGAAAGACACTGTAAATATTGCAAGATGAAGGAGAGAGAAATATCATATAAAAGGAAGAATACGGGGTCAAGATTCACTTGGAGTGTAACCATTTTTAAAGATATTTTTTAATGATATTTTAATGACATTTTTATTTCAAATGATTGTACATTTTGGAGAGAAACTATACTATACAACTATTTGAAGCAGAAATGTAATTAAAAAATATTCCACTAGAAGTATAATTTTCACTTTCAAGAGGCCTCGATACTGAAAATGCTGCAAGATTATCATATAGCAAGTATACAACGTCAAGTTTAGTAAAAGATAAATATAGAGTGTCGAACTCATATGGATTGAAATCAAATTCACACTAATTACCATAATTAGCAAACTTAATTTTATTTAGAAATACTTTAAATTAAATTTGTTGATGGTGATTTTCAGCTCACAAGAAGTTAGAATCCATAGGAAGGGTAATATGGGGATTGTAGTTAATGGGTAAAAGCCCAAGGTCATTTTGAAGATAAGAGGTCAGACAATGGGGCCTGAGCCCGAGGTACAGGTTCGATGTGGTTAGGTCCAAGGTGGTCAGGTGCAAGGTGGTCAGGACCGAGGTGATCAGGCTCGAAGGCTCTAGAGCATTTGCGAAGATTGACCCGAGGTGTTTAGGTCAGGTCTGACATCAAACTCTCAGGGCAACCTCAGTATTCAAAGCCTCGTGTCAGCTTCTGAAGTCATAATCGACTCACTAGATCAGACCCAGTCGAGGAAAAGAGAGGAGGTCAAACCAAGCACCGTGAGTCTCAGCACACCCACCCTACCTGTTAGTAGATGCAATACAAGATGTTACTCGTTCCGACAGACCGACCCGACAAAGTCATATGACCCTTTCAACCCGACCTGATAAAGAATAGAGTAATAGGTCGGGGCTGCTGAATCTTATGCAAATGTATGGATGACATAAGCCATACATGAAACCTAGAGTCGTCAGACCGTTGGAGGGATATAACGTACGAGTAATGAGCAATAATGTACGTGTAATAAGCAGTAACATCCGAGTAATGGACAATAATGTACGAGTAATGGGCAATAATGACATGTAAACAGGGCCGACATCATAGGTGGAAGTTATAGTAAATCCAGTGGAACTATTTAAAGGGAAAGAAAACTCAATTCTAGGGGGATGCCTGGATTAATATTTCTTATTTTCCATAACTTGTAAAAAGCTCTAAAAAGCTTAGTGTAAGAAAGGGAGAAGACAGGCCGGTCCGACCCGGGGTATAATAAAAATATCATTTTATTTGTGTCTGTGGACGTAGGTTGGATCCATTCCGCCAAACCACGTTAAATCCTATGTTTTGTCTGTGTGTTTTCCATCTTTTGCTAAGTTTATATTTGGTCCCAAAACCAAACAAATTCACAGTTGAGGGAGATTTGTTCGAGGAGTGGTTTTTTCTGAATTACCACTGGAACTAAAATCAGTCGTCAACAATTGGCACCGTCTGTAGGGAACAATATGAAAAGTAACAAGCACATTAATACGTCCAGTTTAACGCCCTCATACGTCAAGTTTTTTTTTCAAAGACAGATATTTCAGAAAGACAGATTTTCAGAAAAGAGAGTTTTAAGAAAGAGTTTTCAAGAGAAACTTTTTTATAAGAATTTCAGAGATTTACAGATAGAAAGCAGTTTTAAGAAAGGTTTTCTAGAAAGAGAAATATTTTCATATAAGAAAAGAGATTTCAGAAAAGATTATCTCATTGAAATAGTTTTGGTTTTAGAATCATGGATTTTCAATAAGCATTTCAGTTTTGTTTTCATTGTCCACTCATTAGGTCATTCATATAATCTAACCCTTCACTCACAGTGTTTCTGTTTTGTAGGTTTACCCGGAGGACGAGTTCGAGAGGATGGATACTGATGGCAGTCACTATGGGTATTTGATCTATCGGGTCAAGTCAAAGACAAAGTTCATTCACAATCTAAGAAAAGTAATGTATCATATATTTGGTATAGTTGAGATTATATGTGTATTATGTTAGAAGTGTTCATAAACAGATTTTTAAAGAGAAGTAATATTGAGTATACAGTTATGTGTAATATCATGCATTCTATGTCTTTGATTTGGGCAATGGTCCAATGTATGAGTTTATATTGAGACAGAGTAGTAATGTCGTCCATTATCATAAATTCAGAGGCTAAGGGGGATAGGACGGCCTATTTCATGCCGGTAGCATCTCCGAATGAGGGATGTTACATATATGTTTTCAGCTTATGCTTACATGCTATAGGATTTCTGTTATGTCTATGTTTTCATGTTTTCCTGATTTTTGAATATGTTTTTATGTTTTCACGAATGTTTGAATATGTTTTTATGTTTTAGCTCATGTTTGCAGTTTTCAATCTATGACGCATTTTCAAGTGTCATGTTTACTATTTTCAATTGACGTACTGCATGGGTCATATTTGCAAGTTATGTTTTCATGTTACAGGTTCACAGTCTATGTTTTCAGCTTTTGTTTCAGGTTTACAAGTTTTCATTCAACGTTTATACGTTTTCCCATATGACATGTTTTCAGTTGATGTACTTTATATTTTCCAAGTGTCATATCACGTTTTACGTTTTCATAAGATATATTTTTAGCTAATGATTTCCATGATTTTCACGTTTAAGTTTTCGGTAAATAATTTATAAGAACAAGATATTTTCAAATCACCAGTAGTGTATCATCCTCTCATGTTTAGCGTACCGGGTTCTCTCACAATGCCTTATGGGGCACTAATCACCCCAATAGGCTTATTTATGTTCATGTTTATATTCTCATTCTTATGCAGTGTTAGGTCCCACTAAGTAGGTTCACGCCCCCAGGTTACGATACTAGTGACGTTTTCAGGTTAAGTTTACAATTTCAGCTCATGATATGTTTTCAATTCATAATTAGTTTTCCAGTTTATAGCAATGCTTACATTTCAATTTATAATAATGATTTTAGCTCATGTTATGTTTTAAGTATGTGATTTACTTTTCAAGTTCATGTTTACGTTTTACAGTTTGTATTTTTATTTTTACGTTTCTACTTAAAGCAGTTCTTAGTCATGTTTCCAATTGCTGTTTTATAGTCTTCAGTCATGTTATGTTTTCAATTTGACGTTATACTGTCACGTTATATTTTTCTGTTGACATCTTCCGGTTTTCATGTCAAGATTTCACTTTACGTCACGATTAAAGTTTTCAATTTAAGTTGATGTTCTTAAGTCATGTTTACAGTTTTCAGTTTCATGTTGACGGTTACAGGTCATGATGTGATTTTGGGTCATGACGTATTTTCATACTTCCTGTTATTTTTCATGTTTTTAAGTAAGGTTGCAGTTTCCGTACATATTATTATATTATAATTTTCAGCTGTGTTACAGTTTCAGATTATGAAATAATTTTATGTATATTTATATGATTTATCTATGTTCACGATCCAAGTTTGACATAATTTTCCAGTTTTTTATGTATATGATATTATGTTATTATTTTTACGTTCACTTGTTAAGTCATTGAAATGACTTAACCCACCAACCCTTATTTTTGTGTTGCAGGTTTCATACATGCGGAATATGAGCTGGGGGACGATAGACACCAGTTGCGGTCATTAGGGTTAGTCGTTAGGTGCAATCTTAATGGTCCATACACGCACATTGCTGTTTCATATTAGGCCATGTGGCCGCAATTCATTAGTTATGTAATTTAAGTTATGGTAAATTTGTTTTGAGCAGTCCATATATAATGATGCAAGTTTATTGTAGGTTAATAAGATAATGCATGTATGTGTAGGATAAATATAAGCAAGAAAATAGTTCGAGTCATGTTAGGCATGTGTAAGTCATAAGTAGCCATGTAGTGCAAGTGTAAGTCATGAGGCTCAGGGAGATGGTTTCACCGTCCTCTGTCATTCCGAAAATTCTGGGATGTGGCACTTAGTCACAGTCACAATCACATAGTCACAATTACATTCACACATTAACTCAGTCACAAACACAATTCTCAATTATAATCATATTTACAAATATTCAATAATATTTTCTTAGTTATATTATAGTTACATTTCTCAATTATAATAACAGTTACAAATACTCAATCATAGTTATATTGTTAGTCACAACTATAATGTCATTTTATATACCAAAAAAATATATTTGAACATGTCAAATCCTTAAAAAAATTACCGTTTATGGTGAACAATGAATATTTAAAACTTCATGTGAATAATTACCTAAAAATATGTTAAAAGACTAATCCTTAAAAAACACGTGAACAATGCAATTCACTATTCATGGTGAATAATAATTAAAAAAAAAAATTAATGTGTTAAAAAATATATATTATATGAAATGAAGATGTGTAAAATATGATAAAATATGAATATAAATATGATTAAAGTTATCTTAGGATTATATTTTGGACTGAATAGAAGAATCTTAGAAAATCAGGGTTACTTACGAAAGTTATTTGGAACTTGTCATTTTTTTAAGATCATGAAAATGATTTTTTAATATTTTTTTATTAAAAAAACCCTTACGCATCATGAGTCATCTTAAATTAAAACTACTGGGATTTCTTCCTGAAATTCGACATAATGATTTTATCTTTATGCTTCCGATAACCCATTCTGTTAGATTCATATGTAAAAGGAAAATTTAAGGAGTCAAGTTAAAGTTAAAAAGATGGAATAAGTAATGAGAAGTGGGGACATGCAATGCAAGCATGAAAAATATAACAAAAGAAATAAGTGGAATAAATAAAAGGAAAAAGGTATAAAAACAAACCGGATGTCAAGCATTTTTGCTTTATTTCGATTTAAGATTAGGGTTTCTCACATGGGTTTCCTTCAAACATAGGAAATCTCTTGATGCCTTATTTTGAAACAGATAAAGGAAAAAGAATGATGTTGTCAATTTTATTTTGGGAAATTATTTCATGTACACCCTAAGTTAGGTGAAAATCCAAAAATATTATAAAATTTTTGACTTTTTCATTTTCCATATGATGTTTTAAAAGTATGTATTTTTCCACTCGAACTTACAAAAGTACATCAGTTAAAAGTACATCAATTTTAAGTTTGGGGTTGTGATGAGCAGTTAATATATTTATATTTACCGCACTACTATATTGCGTTTTTTGGGTTATTTCAAGCTTTATGAACATTTTGATGTGTTGGGTATGTTTTGTAGGTCCAAATGAAGTTACGACTAAAGCGAACTTATTGAGTGACGAATCAGCAAAATCAGAGCGAAATTGGGATACATTTTAGAACTCAGGTTGCGCATCGCGATGGTCCATTTACGTCTCGATGTGTCCCGCTATAATTTTGAGGTAGAACGTAAATCTTTGTGCGCGTTGCGATGCAAGTATATGCACGTCGCGACGTCCGAGTGAATCAGTTAGCGTCTCGTCGTAGGAAAATACGCGTCGCGACAAGGCCATGATTTCCGGTGCATGAAGAACTCATATTTCTTAAGAAGGAAAGATCCCAACACTCCCTATATAAGTTCTAGTCTGTCCCAAACCCTAAAGATTATATGCTTGGAGACCAAAAAGCAGAGAAAATACTCATAGCAAATGAAGAACCATATTCTCAACCAGTGCTGGAGATTGAAGTAGAGGATCTCAACTAGAGTTATTTCTTCTAGTTTTATTTTCATAAAAAACTTACTTTGTATTAATGATTAGTTTGTGCTTAATGACAATCATGTGTAAATAAATCATTAGTCTAGAGTTGTAATGAAACCCAAGCACATTTATTTAATCTAAACTTGTATTTTTTTTTATTCTTTGAGTTGGTTATATGGTTATTTATTTTTCTCTGTTTTTAATGCGTTTTAATGTATGGCCAATAATAGAATATGTTTGGTAAACCCATAGGAACTTGGAAAAGGAAATTCGGGTTTAGCCATGGGAATAATAATGCGTGATTGTAGTTCTTAAGAATTAGAGTTTCGTGCATGAAGGGAATACACCTGCAGGGCATGCGTAGCCAATATTAGGACTTGAACTTAATGAGTTTGAATTGATTTAGTTATCATATGAATTTAGGTAATTGAATAAGTTTAAGTGTTTCTACATGACCATTCGAAAAAAGCTTGTAGATAAATTAGCATCCTAGGTTAATAATCCATAACAATAACCCAGTTGAATGAAAAGTGTAATAACTCATTGTTTGCGTGCTTAAGTGAAGTTACAACTCTTGGTTCTTCTCTCGCGTAAGGTTTTCCAAAGTAGCTCATTGTCTGTTATTCAGATTTTCAGTTAGTTAGCTTATTCCAAATTCTCTAAACCACTTATTTAGTTTTAGTTAAAGTAGGGTTAGTTTTAGTATTAATAAGGTTAATAAAAAGTCCTCATGGGATTGATACATTTTGTACTACTTGAGAGATACGTGCACTTCCGTAACATGTGAAAATCATAATCAAACTTTTGGTGCTGTTGCTGGGGACTTATTTTATTTTTCTGTATTAATATTAGGACAAATACCCTACTTTCTTAGCTAAACACCTTTTTTTATTTTTTTTATTTGGATTAAATTCAGGTCGCCAAGTAATTATATGAGAAGAATTTGAAGCTACGAACTCCTTCTTTTCGACTTAGAAATCAAAAAAACTCTCCGTCCATTGAGAAATGACAAGCGAGAAATCCAAGACCCACAACTCATTTTGAATAATCAGTAGCTTGAACCCTGGATGCGACACCACCAATCCCCATTCAGGATAGGACAATACTGGTGGCAGATGATGTTGGGATTTGTATGCCCGACAAGCAAAATATGTTCGAAACATGATTGATTAATAAATTTGTGATTCTATTTTATTCCATGTATGCATTTTGATTTGCTTTATAAAATTCATGAAAATTCCGTGATTATTTATGTAGCTTTAAATTAAACATATTTGTGTATGTAAAATGTTACATGCATATATGCATGGATAAAATTTAAAGAGTAATAATCAAAATTTGTCCATGACTATGATTTGAAGTTGGGAATCTTCAAATCCAAAGTCATAAATACAGTTCATTCCATTTATGAATGATATAGTTCTATCCAGACTATATTATGTAGAGACATATAAATGAATGTGTTTTATATAATAAGATTATATTGGACAGGACCAGATAAAATTGAAAAGTTCTAATAATTTCCGTTAAATAAAGAACATCAATTTTATCATAATGATGGTCATATATGTGATGATCTTAATTCATTATATTTAGCAGACTCCTATATCATATTAATTTATTCTTTAATTTACTCGGTATGGTTTTGTATTTATTACATTTCGTAAACCTTGTATTTTGGGAATGAGTTGAATGAATAGTTGGGAATGCTAACCTGATATAATGAAATCCGTTCATAAGATTCTCTTATTTGTTAGTTCAGGACCTGAACGATTAGCGCGCAAATTCATAAAAGTTATGAATTAATTGTTCACTTGAGAACTAATGGAAGTCAAGGATAAAAAAGTAATTGGAGAGGTTAACGGATATTTTATACCTAACTCCTTTACGAATCTGTTATGGAGGATCATTGCATAGGTAATGACTATATCAATGGACGAATTCTTTGAGTAATTAATTCTATAATTCTGAGAGTGCAATTCTGGGTATTTAGTGGAGTTACTCCAGAATTAATAATTTCGTTTGATTAATAAAAGAGTTTATAATTAATCGACGGAATTATTGGAGCTTAGAATTATAGGTCCATCGGTCCCCTCGTCGTCTTCTATCACTGTTCGAACGATTATAATTACGAAGAAAAATAATTGTGAATTATATAAAATAATTATGAATTATTTTACACTCTAATTATTCCATAAAGCTATTGTTTGGAAATTATGACAAATGTTGTCCTAATATATTTATCAATAGATAATGTATCTATTTATTAAATTATGAAAATTAAAATTTATTTAATTTGATTAATAAATTTTAATTTAATGAGATAATATTTTCAAAAGTTGAAAATTTCAAAAAATTATTTTTTAATGATTATCTTTGATAATTTATAGGATAAATATCAAAGGATTTTATTTTTGATTTTTTGAAAATTAAAATTAATAATATCCTTAATGGATTTGTTTGATAAGAATTTGATTTTGATCAAAGTTAATCAATTCAAAAAACAAAATCCATATGCTATAACAATAATAAAAACGTGAGCTGTTGGAAAAGTTACCAGGTTTTTGGGTTTTTTCAATTTTGATTAAATCAAAGAACAACAACAAACAAAACAGAAGCTGAAGAGAGAAAATAAAGAAAAATAGTTTTCTTTTATTTTTTTCTTAAGTTTGATTTTGAGAAAATCAAAAGAAAACAGCATCCAGGATTCGTCTCATGTGCTGAGTACACGGATCCTTAATAAATTAGAATATTCTTCGTAATTACTTTCACGCCCACACGTGTCGTTGGAGGTGAGTAGATAGACGAGGAAGATCGTGGTTCAAAGAATCGATTTGCAAAGATATTCAGATCTGCAGGTATATTTTCTTACTTGAGTTCTAAATAATTTTATTATTAATATACTAGAACATACGGATCCGGTTTTGATTGTTCATGTATGTAAAAATTAAATTTTTCCTGTTCCCAAACACGTTTTCCGTTGCGCATGAACTCTGAAAACCAACAGATGATTCATATCATGTAACGTCCTCCCACCGTTGCAAGCTAATACATGTGATATCAAAACGTGCACTCAAATGATACTATAATCAATGCAATTTAGGGGTGGCCCGAACGATGATCCTGATTCCCACATATGCAGCTTCCTAGAAGTTAGCAGCACCTTCAACTTTAACAGAGGGACAAAAGAAACAGTTCGTCTATGAGTTTTCACGTACTTCTTGAAAAAATATCTTAAGGTTAGCTCCATTCCCTGCCAGTGGGGTCAATCAATATATGGGTAAACCTTGCTACGAAAGTCCTTGTAAAATATTTTCCCCCAACTAGACAGATAAATTACGGAATGAAATCATGTCCTTTTAGTACATTATCAGTCAGAATTCCTCTACAAGGCATGAGAGAGATACAAAGACTTGGTTCGCAAGTGTCCACATCATGAGATAACTAAATGGCTGCAAGTCCAAACTTTCTACAATGGGCTCACTGGGATGATGAAAACCACAGTAGATTCAGCCACTGAAGTTGCTCTGATGGCGAATGGTGAAAATCAAGATTAGGATCCACTAGAAGAGAGTTCAATAACAACTCCCTATGGCATACAGAACAAACTCTTCCTAAAAGAATCACAAGGGTAAATTATTTGGTGTCAAATACATCTGTTAACGGGTACACAAAAAGAATTTACAAGTGTCTTGAGATTTTGAGCAAACAGGTTGTAAACAGCACATGAGCCACATGTGTAGTATATGAGGGAAAAGAAAATGTAAAGCCATATGCTTAATATGGTGAGTCTGTGAACTATGTCAATAATTAAAACAGACAAGGCATTAACCCCCACTCCAGCAGCTATAACCATAGGGAAGGGCCACCTCAATTTTGGATGAAAGAATCACTAAGGGGCCGATCAATCAGACGAATCACATCTCCCTATAGGATTATAGCAATAGAATATAGATTCCACCAAGAAAGCAAACATTCCATGGAAGAACTACTGATCTAGATGACCAATCAAAACAAGATTCTTATATAGCAGAGCAAGGAAAACGCCAAGAATATGTCTAAAATGGAAGCGTTAGTATAGAGCCAAATCGCATCTTTGATGACACTGGAAAATCAGTTGGGACAATTGGCTAATATCATAACCAGATCCATAAGAGGCTATGTCAAGTAACACAATAATCAACCCGAAAAGAGAAGGAAATGAATTTTGCAATGCCATCACAGTAAGCATTGAGGAAAAACTAATAGAAGAAACCTATGTGGACTCTAAACCAACAAAACAAGAAACCAAAAGAAATTTAATGTATTATGAACCACAACCTACATTCCTCACTAGTCTAATGTCACAGAAAAAAACTAGAGGAACATACAAAGAAGCGGAAAATTAGAAGAGCAATAAATTCATAAGTGTGAAAAACTATCAAGGAAGAAAGGCTTACAGAGGTGTAAAGTGCAATGTTGCAAAGAACTACCATATTCAAATGCAAGGATCCAGACATTTTCACCATAGAATGTACTATTACGGACTGCGAGTCAAATGGGCTATGTGATTTAGGGTCATGGATTAATTTAGTGATTTACCTATGCCAAAGAGATTGTTGTATCATAAGTAGAAGCCAACCTCTATATCTCTGCAGTTTGCTGTCAGAACCACCAAGGTGCCCAAGGTAAAAATAAAAGATGTGATGGGGAAAGTAGTGGACTTTGAGATTCCAATAGACTTCATTATTCTAGAAATTGAAGAGGATGTCCACCTTTTATTTTCGGAAGACCATTTCTGGCAACAACGGGAACAACTATTGATGTACAAAAGGTCTCCTCACTTTCAAGGTGTTCGACCCTCTGACAAATCAAGAAAGTCAGGAGAGCAGTGTCATGATTGAGACAGTAGAAGGGAAACAAAATTGAATAAAATGACGCAGACAAAGAAGGTGGATGATGTGGCAGTAGTGTGTGAAGCCCTTAAGGCCAATATATTGGAAGAGTACTACAGTATAGTTACAGTGTGCTATCAATTTGACACTAAGATCGACCATGGTATACCCCAGCCAAAAACCACAGACCCCACTCTCTCCAAACCATATTTACGAGAGCCACAAACACCTTTCGGTGGGCTAAAATAGTCAATGAAGGCATCATCTGAGGTCTATAGTAGGGAAAACAAATATGGCAAAGAGTAACATGTCAAAGGAAAAAAGGCCAGTATAGGAAAATCCACATATGTACCGTCTCACACAAGGAAAAAGCCAGAGAGTATGAAGGATACATCTCAAAGTTCAGCATCAGAATTGAAGCCACCATGACCATTCATGGGGTTATGTCTGGCTGAAGACGTTAATCTTAGCGCTAGCGAGGAGACAACTCACGCATTTATTTATTGTGTGTTTTAAAGTTTACATGGATAATTATGTAAGAACTGGCACCAACAGCACACTTCACGCAACAAAAATCAGACCAGTAGCTAAGGGTCTATGTGTCGCCGCACCTTCTGGGTGTCGTGACGCGCCACAATATAAAAACGAGTTAGAAACTTGGAGGACTTACGTGTCACGACAAAAAATATATGTTTCGCTACGCCAAACCTGAACACCCAAATCCCTAATTTTTAGTGCTGGGAGGGACGATATGTGCCCGACGCTGGAAACTAAAATACGCAGCCTCTTCAGTTCTCCAACACAAAACATTTCAACAAACACAAAAATCACTCAACTACTTCACCAAAAATCACCTTAACAACTTCCCCCACTCCCAAATCACACTCATTTCATCACTTTTCATGTGCATCAACGGCTTCACCATGGTGCGCATATCCTTTACATCTCAGGTACAACTCTTACCCTTCCCTCTTCATTGGTGGCTGATATATTATGTGTATTGAAAGCATAATCGAAGATTGAGGCGTAGATTAGCGTATTTGGGTATATTGAAGTGTTTGAGTAGTGAATTTTAGGGTGAAAAGTGTACAAATTGCCAAAGTACAGGGTAGACTGTGTTTTTTTTTTTTTTTTTCAAAATTCCAGCTAAACATCCCCAATAGCCTCTAAGGCTCTGTTTGGTTGGGGGGTTTTGGAGGGGAGGGATTATTTTAAATAATGGTTGTTTGGTTCAATTTTTTGGAGGGGAGGGGAGGGGAGCAAAATCCTTCCTAAGCCAATTTTTGCTCCCCTCCAAAAGTAGGGGGTTTTGGAGGGGAGAGAAAGTGAGCAATTAAATATTAAATGCATTGACTAAATTATCCCTATTTATACATTAAAATCCAAAATTATCTTAATTACAAATCTCTCTTATATTTGCTTCACCATTCAATTCTTTTTATTCTCTTATCTTATATTTGTTTTAATTTTATTTTTAATAACACGTATTATGTAGAGCTTTTAATTTTATTTTATTATTTGTTTAATTCAAAGATAATATAAGCCTATATTGTTTTAAATTTATTTATAAAATGCTATAAGGATAAAATAGTAAATTAGTTTTAAAATCTCTCTACTCTCTTCTTTAACCAAACATATATTTAATTAAAAACTCTCTCATCTCCTCCCCTCCCCTCCTTTGAACCAAACATATATTTAATTAAAATCCTTCCCCTCCCCTTCCCTCCCCTCCATTAAAATCCCTCCCCTCCCCTCCGTTGAACCAAACAGACCCTAAAAGATCTCGTGGTAGAGCC
>SKCR01002440.1:0-27876 GCA_019454045.1 Zanthoxylum bungeanum
GAATTAGCGAACCCGAGCCGAGAGTGATTGCGAGCGCATTCGCATTTCGAATTCGAGTGCGGCACGCAAGTCACATCAAACGTCAAATCAATAGTCGCGTCAATTGTCAAATCAATTGTCACTTTGAGTGATGTGACTTGACAACATGTCACTTTATTAAAGTGATGTGATGTGACTTAAAGAAAAAAGTAGAAGTGATGGGTGAAAAGTTGATTGAAAGCTTTTTACCTTTTGGCTTTAGACTTTTGGTATTTTAAAATTGAAAAAGTTGTATATGGTTTATTTTATTTTTGGAAAATATAAAAACCAAAATTACTTTTTCTTTTTACATACTCTCTCTCCCATTCACGGTTTCACGTGAAAACCTTTCTCCTTCTCTTTTCCCTCTCTTTTTCTTCTTCTTCTTCTCACGGTTCTAGCCGATTTCTTTCTTGTTTTTCTGGTTTTTGCCGAATCAAGAAGAGAATAAAAGGAAGAAGACAAGTGCTAGCACACACCTAGGGTTATATTATGGTGATAGGGAAGTGAGTTTGTGAGCTTGGAAAGCTTGAAGCTTGGAGCTTCAATGGAGTCTTGCATGGCCGATTCTTGGAGGTTCATAGAGGACCAAAATCGTACAGCCCACTGTCAAGGAGAGCTACTGCCGAACTCAATGGAGGACGAAAATGGCTTGTGTTCTTCTTCGCATCAAAACCGACCATTGTGAGTATATTCCGCACCTCCTATGTTGTGTATTCATGCGTTTTCTTGCTTGATTTGTTGATCTTGGGACATATATTAGAACTCAACACAGATATCCCCTCGTACTCGAAGGATATCCGACAAACCTAAACTTTTGCCCTTGAGGCGAAAGCTTATCTTGCCGAGCCACCCTAACATAGGCAGGACAACCCCAAACCTTAATGTAACTAAGATTTGGTCTCCTACCGAACCATATCTCATACGGTGTCGTAGTAACAGCTTCTGAAGGAATCTTATTCAAAAGATGTGCAGCTGTTAAAAGAGAGTAGCCCAATAAATAATAGGTCAAATCTGTGAAACTCAACATCGATCGGAACATATCCAATAAAGTCTGATTTCTCCTCTCAGACACTTCATTGTGTTGTGGAGTACCTGGAGGAGTATATTGAGCGAGAATCCCATTCTCCTTCATATAATCCATGAACTCACCACTCATATATTCACCGCCTTGATCAGATCGAAGGCATTTAATATATTGTCCAGTTTATTTTTCTACTTCATTTCAGAATTCTTTGAAATTTTCAAAGGTTTTCGATTTATGTCGCATCAAATACACATAACCGTAGCGTGACAAATCATCGTTAAAGGTAACGAAGTACGAATAACCACTGTGAGCAGTCTAACTTAGTGGACCACAAACATCATAATGTACGAGTTCCAGTAAGTTAGCGGCGTGGTGTCGAACACCAGAAAATGGGGCTTTGGTCATCTTACCCTGAATACAGGATTCACAAGTTGGATAGGATTCAATGCGATCTGGTATCAAACCATTCCTAACCAATTGGGTAAGGCGTTTAACGCCTATGTGACCCAGCCGCATATGCCAAATTCAGTATTATTAATTACAGGTAAACTACGTTTATTAACTCCAGTATTTAAAATATCTTTTGAAGATCTGAATATTACTTTTATCATATAAATATAAAGAACAATTTTTAATATTAATACAAAAGCCCTCTGTATCTAATACAAAAAGTGATATAATATTAGCTACACATCCAGGCACAAAATGGCAGTCATTTAACAAAAATGTCCCATTCAGCAATGAGATCTCGCATACTCCCACTGCAACTTCATCTCTCCAGGCTTCAGTCTTCTACTTTCCTTCAGCACCTACAACGAATTGCAAATGTGAATGGGACAAGCAGAATCTAAAATCCAGTTGGATGTAATGGCTTCACAAGCCAAAGATATATCAATAACTGGAAAAATAAATGTACCTGATGTAGATTCTCTCTCCCTCCTTAGCTGGGCGATGTAGTCAGGACAGTTCATTTTCCAGTGCCCGACTTTGCTGTAGTGATGGCACTTGTCTTCAGAAGCCCTTTTGGGCTTAGATATCTTTGCCTGTGGTTGAGGACCGAAACCCTTCTTCTTCTTCCCTTTCTTCTTCTTTCCCTTTGGCCAGGCCTGGGAAGAAGCAGAAATAGAAGTATGTCTCGGAGGGCGAGTCGGTACTCCCTTCTTGAGGTCCTCCTCCACCATGGGCAACATCCTATGCAACTCATGGAAGGTACAGATAGTCCCGTTCATGTTGAAGTACATCACGAACTGGCGATAAGAAGCTGGGAGAGAACCAAAAATGACACTCCTACCGAGAATGTCATTTAGAATGAGATTATGTTGCCTCAATTGATCGATCAAATCGATCATTTGAAGAACATGCGGGCTAACAGCTTGCCCCTCATCCAACCGCGCATGGAACAATTCCATTGCGACTTTGTGAACAATCACTTGTTCTTGGTTCTGAAACGATTGTCTCAATCGCGTCATCATACTATACGCGTCTAACATTCCATAGTATTATTTCTTGAGTCCCGGAGACAGTGAACTAAGGATGTATGATTTAACTCTTAAATCATCATTCTTCCAAGTTTCAAAAACTTGGTGTTCCTCCTCCGTAGCATCCGCACCAACAACAAGGGTCAACGGACCCTCAAGAACATATCCCAATTTCTCGGAATCGAGGGTAATCCTCAAATCCAATTCCCAGTCAGCGAAGTTCTCAGCGCCTTTTAGTTTGTTCGCATCAAGCATTCGCGCAAACTGATTTGTGGATGGTGCCGCCATCGCAAATCTATCATATAGATCATGAAAAACGGTTAGCAGAAATTTAAGCAGTTTCATATAATATCAAAAGCATAAACTAGATCATGGATTTTTAATCTAAAAATGCCCCTCCCACTAAATCATGCAATACTGTAATCCCCAAACAAAATACAAAGATTTAATAATTAAATTAAATACAAATAGTGAAAAGTGGATCCCGTGAATATATTTCAGCTCACAACAGAGGCACGGTCTCGCCTACGTATATTCATCAGGTAGACAACTCATTTGTCAATCACTCACTAGTGACTCATGGGTTTCCGGTCCTGGTCGTTTCTCGTTGTCGCTGCTAAGGCAGGCCCACAAGGAGACGTACCAAGGTTAAACTCGTCAATGATAAACTCAAGTTACTTGCGTAACCCTGACAGCTAGGGCACGTTCAGGATTCTGCTTTCGCTTGAATTTATCTAGTATCTAATATACATCTGGTATAAATAAATCTCTATCGGCTACACCCTCACAGCAGAGGCACGGTCTCGGATGTAGTCATGGAGAAATATTTATAAACCGTATTGACAAGACGGACCACATAACATGCATCAAATGCATAATTACATTAAACCTTATTAATTAGGGATTTTCCGCTAAGTGTCATACACCCTAAATCTAACCAAATTAGATTATAATAAGCATGTATTAAGTCAAGAAAACATTATTAAACATTGATTTAATTAAGGCTAATAATTTTAGGGGGCCTAGAATCAGACTCGCTCTGATACAATTTTGTGGGGGTTTTAGGGGCTAAATCCGGTAACGCAGCGGAAGCGGTGGAAAATCAAATTTTCCGATGTCAAAAATTTTTCACTGATTAATTAAATAAACATATTTATTTAATTACCCAATAACAAAATTATGAAATAAAATTCAATAAATCAAATTTATGTGAATTTACCGAATTGCCCTTACACTTAGCATTTTGTTCATTTTAGTCCGAAATTGTTCAAATCAATTTTGGATGATTCTAAATCATTTCTAAAATTAACTTAACATGTCGTAAATGTCAAAAAACAATAGCAACAAAAAACCCAAAATTGAGTTACTTGGCCGAGAGCCTCCAAAGGGGGGGGGGGGGGGGGGGTTGTGCATTTTGCATTTTCATGGTTCAAAACTCATCAAGGAAAAATCCAATCAACCCAATATTTTATATTCATCATATACACATCCAAGTACACCACATAAATGAAAAGCCCCAAATTTGGATGAGGTCTTAAACTCTAATTTTTCAATTTCTTCAAATTGGACAAATTAGACCAAAATCGTTAAATCAATTACTTCAATCATGTTTCTTCCATCCAATTAAAGTCTCAACACAATGAAACAACTATAGATCAAATCTAGGTCATTTAAGAGTGGGCCAACAACTCTAGATTAGCAACAAAGTTCTAAAACTATGAAAAGAATGCTTATAACTACACTAGTTACAAACTTCCAACATCATACATGCATTACACCTTCATCAAACTTTTATCCATCAAAAGTACAAAGAATAAAGAATAGAAAAAATCAAGAACATCACAAGATGTTGCCCACAACAAGAGGAACAAATTACTCTCTAATGGAAGGTTGGAAATACTCACTAAATTCCAAGCTTTTCTTTGATTTTCTTTTCTTTTCTCTCTACCTTCTTTGTTTTGTTTTAATGGATTTTTGATAAAGTGAATTTGGTATATAAAACCTTAAATGAAACAAAATAATATATACTTGCTTCAAATTAGCCTTGGCCGAATTTGGCCTTAACCAAAACAAGAAATATTAATTTCAATTTCAGTTGGATTTTATTTAATCAACTTGTTAAAATATCTAAAACACTTTTAAAGATATTTCTAATTAAGTCAACAAAGGCAACTTAGCAATTAAAACAAATATCTAAATCTTAAGATATTTATATTTAATTAATTTAATCATTTAACAATTAAATAATTAATTAAATACAAATATATTAAATATGTGTATTATATTTACATTAAATATTAAATACATATATACATTTATGATATTAGTCAAATATCTCAATTTGACTATTAATTAATTTGTATTTAAATTAATCAAGTATTAAATGTAAATACACAATAATTAAGGAAATGACTATCGGGTCCCTAAACATGTATTTTGCGTTTAACCTTTAAACGACTTTATAAATAATCAATATTATTTATAAATGTTGCTCTAGTGCTCTACGAGTATATTTCATTATTGAGACTCTCTAGATTCAGACATATCCGTCACGAAATCCAATTTCGTGTCCATAATTTATCCACCCGTAAATTATGACGATCACGGATAACTCGCTGAATCATACAGGTCGAGGTCATGGCAAATGTATAATTCCTCTGTCACAGGTATCCGGATATATCCCAGAGATATAGATCTAAATGTCAAATCTCTATGGGGATTATCCAGTCGACTATTCTATTAGCAATCTAAAAAAGAATGTTTAGAATTGACTTCTAAACTGTACCACGGGCCCATGGTTTTATCTGATTGCTAATCATATTGACTACCTATGCTCTGATACACAGAACTGACGAATCCTATCTTGATACGCACATGACACCCTGAGGATCTATCTACACCCAACGAATAGGCGGAGGTATGATCTTAATAGATCGGTGACGTGACTGCCATCTAAGTGTAGAAGATGTCTCATGTGCCCACAGTGGCATCTCAAGTCTAAGAATCACAAGTGCTACTCAACCCGACAAGATTCTTATTGACGTTGGTGTACCATCCATTAAGAATCTTCGGTGAGTCGTTCAGTGTTTATCCGCTATAAACGCCTACACGTCTATACTAGTCTCCAAGACTTATGGTTCATTGAGAAACCATTGGAATCATATATTCTTGTATATGACATGTACCGGTCTCAACGGGTTTACTATACTTACCAAGTAGTGTAAACCTTGACCAAGAACTGTCTGAGAATGACAACGTCATGATACAACTCAATGTCAGTTGCGACGCTTTTGCAACTGTACCATGACTAGTCATTCTAAGGTCATTACGTCTTTACCATATTAAAAGATACATTATATTATAGAAACTGCATATATTATTCAAAATATTAATGTTTTACAGAAGTATTCATAAAGAAATACAACCAGGAATTGGCGCTGTGAGCACCAACCCCAACACCATGATCCCAGACTCGATAAGGAATATTAATATCGGAAGGAATGAGATGACATACTCGAAGTGTATTCTAATAGGTTCATATGTTTTCCACTAAGGGTCATGACATACTGTTAGGCGTTCACCCATGGTCTGTAGGATATCATGTAAATGAAATACTAAAGTGTTAATATCATCCCACTGCTACTCGATAACGTAAGACGGTCGCACAAATATAATTTTAGTCTATATTACAAGTTCAAGGATGTTTATTAAATGTTAATATATGATTATTTTGAAAATTAATATGAAAACTAGATTTTCAATTAAAATAAGATTTCATAATAATATTAGGATATTCAGAATATTACGAAAATATTAATTTGATTAATAAATTAGAAATAAAAAATAAAATTTAGATTTAATTATTTCGATAAATATTTGATATTTATATAAATGAAATTAATTTAATTAATCATTAATTAAAATTATTAAGTTGAGATTAATTAATTAATTAATAGTTAATAGTTATTGGGTCAAATTAATAGTTAATTTATTGGGCCTTAATTTAATGGGTTAGCACCCTAATTAGTTAAGTTCCAATTTAAATTAAATAAGCAAGTCTTATTTAGTTAAATTCCCTAATTTAATTTGGGTAAGAATCTTAAAGAGATCTAATTTGATTTGTAGAGATCTTGAATTGTCCTTGTTGTACTGGGATATAATTGATGCAAATCCCGTTCTATTTAAAGTCAAGAATTTCGGCCAAGGGGTATAGTTTTCTCCCTTGACCGAATTTCACTTTCTCTCTCCCACTTGGATTTGTTCCAATTTGTTCTAAGATTATTTCAAAGAAAGTTGATTTCTTTGGATCTTTAAATCTTGACTTCTACCATCCAAGAAAAAAATAATTTTTTTTGTTCTTAAAGTGGGAGCAATTTGTTCGTATAAGGGATTTAGTATGCAAACTAGAGGTGCAACACTTAGTGCACTATTATAAGGGAAAGTTCAAGAATAAAATTCAAAAAAGGCGCAAGAAAATAGTAAACATATCCAGGTGTGTTTTTAAATTTATGAATTTTATTTATATTGATTAATAAAATTAGTTGCATATTTGTTTAAATTAATTGGGATTAATTTAACGTCATAATTCGACATAACCACGATCCTTAAAGTATTTTTGGAAGAAAATTTTAAATTTCAGTCACATGAATGCTTCCGCGCTAACCCCAAAACCTTACAATGTTATCATATACTTTGAGGTTATGTCGTTTTGATGAAAATAAATCAAAATATGTATTTGGGATCCTATAAAGTGTTGTTACATTATGCTATTATTTTATACGGATAAAATTATAATTTTTGGCTGATTTGTTTTATGGTGATACTTGACATAAAGAGTAACAACTGTGTAAAATTTCAACTCAATCAGAATTCGGAAAGGTCGAGTTTTTGATGAAAACCTCTAGCCAACATAACTTGAAAAACAAATAGAGAGTCTCTCATTCTCAATTATCTCATCTTCAATTTTATTATTGATTTAATTTTTTTATTCTTCAATATTAACAAAAAAAATGACAAGCTCATCTAAGAACACAATGTCCACTATGGCAACCCAAGAGAGCGACCAAAGTATTGGTACATGAAGAAGAGAATTTAAGTCTCGATCTTCTAGTATTTTCAAAATTCATTTTCATTTAGTCGGGACTGAAAATGAAGGTCCAAAGGCAATATGCAACTATTGTGGTGTATCTTACAAATTTACTGGTGGCTATGGAAATATAAACAAGCACTTGGATAAACGTTATGCCACTGAAATTGGACTTGATGCAACACAAACTCAAATGGGTAGGTACACTTCATCTAGTAGTGGTACGAGTTCTTTAGATTTATTTAAATACTCTGATGCTAAAAATAGAGAAGAATTTTCTAAATTTACTTGTATGAGACATCTTTATTTAAGTTTTGGTGAAAAAATTACTTTTATTAATAATGTTCGAAATATTTTAAATCCTGCTGCTTGCAAAATGTATTGAAATACAACAACATGATAAATTTTTAAATTATACAAAGATGGTAAAATTATTTTAAATGAAATATTTAAAGATACTAAAGGTTGTCTTTTTATTTGTTATGATATTTGGAGTGACCATTTGCAAACACACTCATACATGGGTGTTACTTGTCATTAGATTGATGCATCATGGAACATGTAAAAATGACTTATTGCATTTAGAGTTTTTGATGAGCATCATACTGCACAAAATATTTATAGAATGATTAAAGTAATTTTCGATGAATATGATTTATTAGGTAAAATTTTAACAATTAGTTTTGATAATGCATCTACAAATACTGCGTCAATTAGAGATTTACAAGAAATATGCCAACCAAATTTGGGGGTCGATTTTTTCATGTTCGTTTCACATGCCATGACCTTAATTTATGTGTTCAAGATGATTTGACTTTTTTAGAACATCACATTAATCCTATTAAGATTGTACTTAATTGTATTTGGTCATATTCTAATGTCAAGAGAGAATGGGCCAAGTTTTATAAATTAAATGGTGTTAAATCGGTAAAATTTTCCCGAGTGTTCCAACTCGTTGGAGTTCAACTTATTTTCTTTTAACTCAATCTTTTCAATACAAAGATGTATTATATAAATTTTTTCTAGCATGTTGTAACATTCCGCTATCGAGGATGCTACCAGCATACGATAGATTACCCTATCACCCTCAGTCTTTGACTAACTGACTGACTATTTGAACTCTATTGCCTTTCTAGTTATTTGACAATCAAAAGTCACACACTTACACTGGAGGGCTATCTGCCCAACTTAAATTAATTAAACAATCTTTATTCCTTACAACTCTGAACTTACTATGCTAACCTCTGGTGACTCCGACCATGAAAACCTTAGACTCTCATGTAACTTTTACATGACCTGTACTTAAACCATTACAACATTGACTGAACCATATACCTCAGACGTGACTGATGACTGGACCCATTAACCCTAGTGACTGCCATCAGTATTCATCTTCTCGAGCTCGTCCTCTGAATATTCATGCAAAACAGAAAGAACTGGAGAGTTGGGGGGAGGGGTGAATCATAAAGAACTTAGTGAGTGGTGCTATAAAATCAGAAAATAGTATTAATAACTCTGTATCAAATGATCATAACGTAAAACTACTTTCTGAACTTATAAAATTTAAACCAGATCTTTTTCTTTCAAACTTTTTGTGAAAAAGTCATTTATGAAAATCATATATTTGAGATAACTGAAAAACTGTAGAAAACCTGATGCATGTGGGTGTTACGTATCGCCGTCCCCCTATACGCCTAGACTAGTGTCTTGGCATTACGTATCGCCGTCCACCAAGCCACTAAACTAGAGCCATGAGTATTAATCAATGCCATCATCCTGACCTTGAACTAGGATCTAGGGGCGTTACATATCGCCGTCCTTCTAGTCTTGAAACTACATGTGCATATGTCTATATCCTTCAATTTCAATATCCATAAATTCCAAGATAAAAATAAAAATCATCTGTATTGAAATCAATAGCATTCCTCAAAATACTTTTGAAAATATTTTCATCAAAATTATTTATGCTTAGAATCTCAAATCTTTTAAATACCTCATGCCTTTCCTTTAAATAGCATAAAAATTGAAGAACTGAATATCTTATGTAAATCATAAAACTTGAGCTCAATAAGAAATAATTGAAATATGTAAATTCAGAAAGCAATTACTCCACTCATAGTGTTATGGCAAGTCAAGGGCGGTACACAGAGTGAGGGACCTTCGAGTACCTTGACGTCGATCTAAAGACAAAACAACCATTCTTCCTTATAAATCAGAATATTTACAAATGATATGAAAGTATATACAATACATGAATACTAAATCTACTTATACATTGAAAATATCTATGGTATCTATGAATTTTATGGGCTTAGATTTGGAGTAGTACAAGTGCAGTAGCGGAAATTTATATTTTACCAATTGCTAGAGAATTCACTGTGAATAATTGGGAATGAACGTGAATCTAAAATTTTACTGGAATGGTCCTTAATTTATCTATTTTATGTTGGTTTTTATGGTTCTCAATTCCAATACCAGAAACTCAAGTTTTGTACTGAAGTTCAGGGGCTGTGTAACTGAAAAACTTGGCACAAGGGCAGCAGATTGCCAAATTTCGAAAGTTTGGTCCGGTCTAATCTTAAGTCTAAAATTCTAAAGTTTTGATATTTTACTACCCTATATGTCTAGTTTACCCATAAATTTACGCTTCATCAATCGGACATATAAAACCCAAGTTATAAGCGACCAAACGCAACATGTCCGGATCAGGGCAGAAACTTCATTCGCTATCTATCTTCCTTATTTCACCATCTAATTTAATATATTTATCCAACAACCCTCAACAGAACTTTCAATGTTAAAAACATTAATTTTTGCCCACATAATATGGTTAATTTCTTATTTATCCTAGGCTAGGCATTTTGTCAAACATTTGATGTGCATAAATTATATACTTTTCTTATTCTATACCTTAGGTTCATTCTACCTCCATTATCATCATATGTATACATTATTAGACCTTAATAATTATAACAACTTTCCCTTTTTCATCACTTGGCCGAAAATACAACTCCCTCAAGTGCCATCAATATTTTTATTTTTATTTTTTTTTCACCAATCCTTTACTACTCCCAACACCAGCTTTATCTTTGGCAACCTATTCGTAATCTTTGGAAACCTATTCTTATTTGCTTGATACTTCATCATCAACACTTACCAAGATTAGTATCTAGGGTTGACATACCACACCCTAATATATCTACATCATTCCTTTTCTAAGCATTTAGTTGCATATATTCATTCTATAATATTTCTTACCCATGCATTCAAGATTAATTCTAAAAAACCATAATAATCTAATATATATGAAATATTTGGGAGGGATTTTCCTTACCTTTAATCATCTCATTCTCTTCTTTAATTCAGTTCCTAGAGTTTGAATCCATGTCCTTAAGCTTGCTTCATGTTTATTCCTTCTTATTCTTCTTCAAAAATCCACATTGAACTTGCAAATTTATCTCTCATTCTCTATACACTCTCTTGGCCTTGACTAAGTTTGGGGGCTTGATGGCTTTTAAATTATTCTACATAATTTTAGGTTGTTCTAGAAAAGTCTAGGGGCTTAAGAGAAATTTGTGGTCATTAGGCCAATATTGGGAAGGGCAATGAGCTTGGTATTTGACTTAGTTTGGGCTTGGTGTAATTAGAAAAGTGGTGGGATATGCTTAGTAGGTCCAATTACTAAATACCCTCCAAATTATTTTCTTTATGCACCTTCATATATGTTAATTTCATATGATGCCCTTAAGCCAATGGAAGTCTTAATCGTCTTGCAATATGCCCCTAAAATAAATATACTTCGAGAAAACTCGCATTCGATTCGCCGTTATATTTCGGGCCGCTATAATTTCATTTTAACTATTGTGTAAAGTTTCAGATATTACAATTATCCCCCCTTAAAATTATTCGTTCTCGAATCATATAGGATCTAAAACAGAATAAAAACCTTAGTAAGCAACACCTTGAGGAACTAATTCTTTTAATAACTTTGTTAGGTTCACATATGGTTATTCTATTCATCTTAACACTTTCATACAACTAAAATCTGAAGAATCTATAGGACTATACCCTTACTCCTCAATCTTATGTTACTTCAATTTGTTTCATATATAACAGATCTAAAATGAGTAGCTAGGAAAATGTAATTCTGTACCACTTCCTTTCCCATCTTTGAAAACTTTCTCACAATGATATAATAAAAATAAAATTACGCTTGTCTTTACTAAAGTTGTTTATTGCACAATTTGTAGTTTGCGCAACATGAACCATCTAGATCATTCCTTATACAATTCCTCTTTTCTAGATGTCGTGCCACCATTTCTTTCTTCTGTTGTCTTAACCTTATTTTCACCAATACCAATCAAGTCTTAATGACCTTATATAACATCCCTCTTTCGGAGATGTTATCGACATGGAATAAGCTAACCTATCCCCTTGAGCCTCTGACATTCAGACTTTAATTATCACTACTAATCCATGCACAAGGGCCGTTACCCAACACAACAACATAAAATGCATTTTAATACTAATAATTATACACTCAATAACTTTACACTTTATAACTCTGTCATGGACACCTTAACTTATTACACACACAGTCTCTATTATATAAATGTCTGATACATGACTTTACTTCGACTCTGTCTGAACTGTACCACAGACTTGACCCGATAGACCCAAACATCCTAGTGACCGCCATCAGTATCCATCCGCTCGAGCTCATCCACTGGGTAAACCTGCAAAATAGAAAACACTGGTAGTGGGGAAAGGGTGTTAGATCGTTTGAACGACCTAGTGAGTGGACAATTTAAAACAAAATCTGAAATGCTTTATGAAAAATTCATAGTTCTAAATTGAAATCATCTTTAGAAAATTTATCTTTTCTGAAAACTCTTTCTTACCTGAAACCAATTCTCTTTCTGTGAAAATTTTTTGGAAAACTTTTTCTTTCTATAAAATTATGAGATTTTCCTTAAGGCTGAATTCTTTCTAAAATTCTGTCATAAAACTGTTCTTTCTGAAACTATTTCATAAAACTAATGTGTCTGAAAATCATATATCTAAAATATATGAGAGTGTGTAGAAAACCTAACGCATGAGGGCGTTACGTATCACTGTCCCCCAAGCCAGTGAACTAGATCCAGAAGTGCTAATCATGACATAAAACTAGGATCTATGGGCCTTACGTATCACCGTCCCCCTAGTCCTAAATCTACATGAGCACATGTTACTGGATCCGTCAATTCCAAGTTACATTTGATGTGAGTTTTTCCCACATGCTTCCAAAAATCATAAAAATCATGCTTTTAAAGTCAAAACTTTCTAAAACATTCGTATTCATAATATAACTGAAAATAAACTTGGCCAACGCCCTAATCTGCTTAAAAGTAAGTCTCAATTAAAAAAAAAAGTAACTATCATTTTGAAAAGAAAATATCCACTCATTGATTAACCTCTATTGATCTTGATCCTGGATGCGGCTGGGGAGACTCCTGCGGAAAAGCTAATCCGTCTGTATTCAAGCATGGTTAGCATATTTAACTAGCATATTTAAATTTTACTCAACCTTCTCAAACAACAAAGCCCTAATTCGTAAGGTTCCTAAGTACGAAAATATAATTGAAGAATGGATGTTCATTTTCCTAAATAAGAAGAAGAAAGAAGAAAAATAAGCTTACGTGTTCAAGAAAATTTTGAGAAATCATCACAATCCCTTCAAAATTTACATGAGAATGAAGAAAATTGGAGAGCTCCCTTGAATCCATGGGTCACGTTTTATAACATCCCACTCCAGGAGATGCTATCGGTAGAGAATATACATATATATACCCCTGAGCTTCTAAATTTCTGACTGTGATCATTACTGCTAAACTCATATGGAAATACAAACTCATGCATAGGGACTCTTGCCCAACTCATAAACATAAAATGCATTCAAAACTCATAACTGAACTTTTGATACAACTTCTCTTTACAACTCTATTATGGACATCTTGACTTATAACACTCACACTTACGACTATACATGTATTCAAGACATGAATTTTATTTAAACTGTGACTGGACTGTAACTCTGTGCTCGACCTAGTGGACTCGAAATCTCTAGTGACTACCATCAATATCCATCCTCCCAAGCTCGTCCTCCGGGTATACTTGTAAAATAAGAAACTATGAGTGAGGGAGGAGAGTTAGATCATTTGAACGATCTAGTGAGTGGATAATGAAAACGAAGACTGATTCTTTCTGAAAATTCATGGTTCTAAAAAAACTGAAATACTCCCAGAAAATGTTATTTTCTGAAATATCTTTCTTATCTGAAAACTAAACCTTTCTGAAAATCATTTCTGAAAACGATTTTATAAAGTCATCTCTTCAGAAAAATAATTTTCTGAAAATTCATTTCTAAAAATATGTTTCTGAAAAACTCTATATCTGTATATCTGGCGCATTTGGGCATTACGTATCGTCGTCCCATAATCAGACGCTTAGGTGCGTCCCCCTGTACACAAATATCTGGTGCTCTTGGGACGTTACGTCTCGCTGTCCCCCAAGCCATAAATCTGGAGTCGGGGATGAGGATCTATGCTACCCTCCAGACTCAAAATCTGGGATCTATGGGCATCAATCATCCATAGTCCAGAACAGGGTGTGTACATGATATCTATAACCATCAATTCCATATCTGAGTCAAGTTACATACTGAGGTGGGTTTTTCCCCCATGCCTCGCAAATCGTAAATCTCAAACTTTGACAATCATTTCTTTCTAATCATTCCTCAAAAAGTTCTTATTCAAAATACAAATGAAAATAATCTCGGTTAACGCCCTAAGTGCTCGAAAGTAAGTTTTGATTCAAAAATATATAACTAAACACATTTTAAGAGAAGGGTCCACTCAAAGATTTGAAGTCCAGTTAGTGTTACTTCACCTTGTCAAAAGGAATTTACGATTCCCGCGATGATATATAATTTATAAACTTGATTAGAATATAAACAATGGAATATGTTTTAGAACTAGGCTAAGTATATTAATTCAAGTAATTATAATCACTACATGGCGTATCATGCTAGCAATATAATGTAATGGGTGTACATGAGCCGATATGAGACTTTTAGGGTGACCTCTAACATTCTAGGATGAAATTGGAAGGATTAAATCTAATTCTGGAATTTGACCACGCGTCGCGACACCACACGTTATGCGTTGCGACGCCCACTGGTTCAGACCTGAGGCAGAGCCTTTGTTTGTTCCGTGTCATGACCATAGGTGCTGTGCGTCGCGATGCCTACTTAAACAAAATCGAAGCAGAGTACTTTTGCTTGCTACTTGTCGCGACGCTGGGGGTCTAGCATAGCGACGCTGGCCCAAATTCAGGGCCTATCTTCCACTCTTCCAATATCCATGCGTAATACAATCCCCACTATCACACCAACACATTTACATATACAATTTTCTATACTTTAATATCCATATACAAGGGACAAACTTAATCCACATCCATCACAAAGCATAATTTCCCAATTTATTCATATAAAATTGAACAAAGGCTCTAACTTTTATCCCTTGATTTATCAACTTCCAAATACATTAAACTCATGTTAAATCATCTCCTAGTGCATGAACCACAACAAATTATTATCAAGACATCAAAAATATTTCTCCCTACAAGCTAAGAAATTCGGCCCTCATAGTCTTATTCCAACCACACTCAGGCACAATTCATTCTAACAACTTCATAATCATGAATTATGACTCAAATTCTTGCCCAACCTTCTCAAACAACAAAACCCCAAATCATAGGGTTTCTAAGCATGAAAATATAAATACATAATAGATGCCTATGTTCCAAATTAGGAAGAAGAGAGAAGAAAAATAAGCTTACTTGACCAAGAAAACTTGAGATTTCATCACTTTTCCTTCAAAGGTTCCCATGAGAAATGAAGAAAAATTGGAGAGCTTATTTGCTCCCAAGGCTATGATTTTGGCCTCCTAAAAGAGGTAAATGAATAGTTCTCTATTTATAGGAGAAGATGGATGATTTTTTAATGAAATGTGTGGCCAAGAATATGCCATATCACCCTTTCTGGACTTCACTTGAAATTGACTGTAGCAGTGGCAGATTCTGGATTTTCGACATATTTTTTATTCCAATTTGGAAAAAGGTCCAATACAGAAAGTTATAGGTCTCGATCTTAGCTTTCCGACGATATAAAGTTCATAAAAATCAAAGATCGTATGAAAAAATTACGGCCTAAATATCATAGTTGTTCAGGTTTAATGTTGGAATGAATTCTATATCGGAACTACAAAGAATTCGCCGAATGTCCATACAATCATTTCATGAATATATACATGTTTCAACATTATTTATATCATATATCATGCATCCCATAATATAATAGTCGTCAGGATTACCTGGGTGTTACAAATTCTCCCCCCTTAAATAGGATTCGCCCTCGAATCCCTTATGATGCTGAATGTTTTAGGCCCGACTTGGTTTAAAAGTATCTGACCTCTGCTACTCTTATCTTCCTTTCTAATATTCTACTCAAGGACTTGATACTATGACTCCTGAGAATCTTTTACCCTAATATACTCCTTTCAATTTTTGTCTTAACATTTGATTTATGTACAATACCTCTCTTGTCATGGTTGTACATTCTACTCCGCAGTTTGTGAGCTCTAATGAATAATTCCTTGAATTCTTGACTGAGAGATAATTCCTCATTTTCATTCCATGAAAATTTTACTGAGTACCCCATTTCTAGACTTTTAGTTTTTGTTCAACATTCCATAACCCTATTATCTACGTGAGCTATTACTTTTAATTTTGCACTATATTCATGGCCTGCCGAGCCATACACCTCAGTTCCACTCATGTTGAAACCTTTTATGCCCCTTAACATTGACAACTTAATTCTTAAATATCACTTGGAACTTCTGTTACCCTATACGGTTAATGTATCGCAGCTGTACTTTATTCTTAGCTGGTACTTCCGAATCCCTAGAAGCACTAATGCTTTCTTTGGTTAGGGTTTTCTTATCCTACTTCCATTTTTTGTGTAAATGTATAAAAGAAATAACCTTACTAAGTACTTCCTTACTGTCACATGCTTGATCTGATTCTAGCTTCCATTCTCATAATTTAACTATTTAACTATCTATTTTCCCTTCACCAAGCTTCAACTACTTATCAGCTCTATTCTTCAGGTTCTCCTATCTTTGCCAATCTGGGAGCTTAGGACCTCATAGCCCATAGTCAATTTCCTCATGTACTTCTCGTTTACTATTATTGTCTATGAACGGCTCTTATATTCAGGATATTAATCCTGAACAGATTTTCTGGTGGTCCTTCTTAATTGGCTAAGGCCTATGGAGCCAGGTGCTTGTATTAAGTCTAATTGTACGTACACTTGCGTTTAAAGTATATTCCTTATTGTTAACATTGATGTTAGCGATTCGATTCTGGTTACCATCCATACTTATTTCTTACTTTTCAAATTCGTGACTAGTATAAATCCGGTTAATCCTTCTTTTGTACTAAGTTATTCTCCTTGCTTGGTTGCCCTCAGAATGTTCCATCTTCAATGATTCCCATGGTCTTCTTCCGTTAGGTGTTGTCCCAGTCTCAACAACATCCATATACCTAGTTTCTTTAGCCGTCTCTAGATTATATTTCAATAAATATGTCTCAGGTCGTACTTCGCCTTATTTCTAAGTCAAGTATATTACTTGAGAACTTATGGGTTATACTAGCTATCTTCCTTCCATTTCCTTTATGATGGATTTTCGATCTTATTTTAACGCTGGAAAAGCTTGATGTCCTTTACGTCTTATTTATTGTTCTATTTTATACCCGGGACTCTGTGGCTTATGTCTTTGTATCTTTATTCAAAATATGTCATCTCCTACATCTCTATGTCCATGTCTAGCACAAGTTCTCTTGTATTCCTGTCATTGCTTGACTAATATTTTCCCTATTTATTGTTTCATCTAGATAACTTCTCTTTCAAATCCTTTACTTAAAGTTATTTTTCTTCTTCTATCCTGCCATTGTACTAAATCTGAAGGTTTTATGTTTCGGTCTTCCTCCATTGCGCATTCAGTTGTTTCTTAAGGCAGTAATCGAGGTCCATCTTTGCTGTTGTTGTATAACGAGGGTTGGGAGGGTGGTGTTTGGTCTTGAAGCCTTTCTGGTTGTGGTGATCTCACTAGCTACCCGTGTTGTAGTTGCATATGTTGTTCATTTATAAGCCTATGACTCTCGTGCTTATTGGTATTGGCTCTCTCAAACTCCTATCGTACCACCTCTGTTATTCTTCCTATTTAATCTCAGTTTCTTAATCCTCTTAGGTAATTACTTCTCTGGAAACTCATATTTGACGACAAGTGATGATTTCACTATCGAGCCTTTAGTATAAATGTTGATATCTTCTAAGTCTTCATCTCTATTCCTGTGGGAAGCTTTTTATAAATTGTATATCCTACACCTGGGGGCCATTATCTGTGTTGCTTATTCTGGTTTCTTACTTTTCCGAGCCTTTACTTCCTTGATAACTTTAAGTAGTTATAACTTCTAGTTAAAGTTAGACTTACTGTGAATTCAAACGACTCATTCTCATACAGAATGTTACTATCGTCTGATCTTTATCTAGGTTCTGTTGTGCTTCTTGGTTTGGCTATTCTACTATCTCATGATCCGTTTACCATATCAGATGATTTTCTTTATTTATCCAAAACCTTATTAGGTCCTAGGCTGAGAGGTGGATACATACTTCTTATAGGGATCTGGAAATCTACATCACTGTTGATCATCTAGGTTTAGTGATGTTCTGGTTAGGTGTTTATATACTCATTAGAGTAAAGCTACTAGGAGGATAATTTATCATCTGTTCAGTTGGGATTATAATGGATACTTCAGGTCTTCAAGTTCCAAAACTTCATCAACCATTTTGAGATCTCCATTCCATTACTATCATTACTCTATATTATCTATTTTTACTATACGTACTGAAATTCCTTGTCACTAACCGTATCATTCTGAATTGTTTATATATTATATCTATTGGATTTAGATTGTGTTACTGAGGCTAGTGGTCATTTGTCTTATAAGTTCCTTTATGGATCTCTGTTTTTGCAATAGATCATGGCTATGGTATTCTGTCTTACTGTCTGTACTAAAAATTTTTGCTAACTTCTGAGTATCTCCAATCTCACCGGTCTATCCTTTTTAATCTTTTGTGAATTTCTACAGGCATTGGTCTTCTATATGGATTCTACTACGTTGGCCTGTTCTGTGGACTTCTACTAGATTTGAAAGCCTCGTGCTGACTTGCCTCGATTCTTGGACTATACTAGGCTCTCTTCTTTCTAACTTTGGAGGCTTCCTTAATCCTTTTTTTTGGGTGATCTATCTTCTAAGGTCCTCCGTTTCTATCTTAAGATAAACTCTTGTCGGGCTTCCTTACAGTTACCATTATCTATGGTGATAGAGGCTAGAGCAAACATATTACGTCTCTAAGGATATCATGTTCTGGTACTCCGTGTCCCGGTAGAGTCTATTGCTCATATGAAATAGGTATGAGATAGACTCTTTTAGGACTATTTCTTCCACTGGTATTACTAAGGGGTGAGAATCTGGGTATCTTAGGGCAATATCTATATCAGGTTTCTTGGATTACGGATCTGGGATTAGGTGTCTAAAATTTCTACATCCTTTTTGTCATCTATTGTCTATTGGAACTTCCAAGACTACTTCCAATTTCTTGCTTCTTTTATCTTCCTGGCTATCTTTCGTTATATAGGAAGCTTGCTATCTATACGAGGTACTCGAATTCTATTGGGTCTCTTTGAAAGAATATTCTGAGGAGGAAAGGAATCTTGCTTGAAGGGAATGAACTTTACTTAAGTTTATTCAACATTTTACTCTCGTTTAGGCTTATTCTATTCTCTCTACTACTATAGGTTCTAACACTATATTATCTATATGTTTCTGTATCTTTACCTCTAAATTCTTTTGGTTTCTCTGAGCATCTGTACATCATACTTTTCTTTTAGCTTTCTCTCCCCACTCCTTTACGTAATTATGCTTAGAACTTTACTATATGTTCTCATAACTTGTCTTGAACTCCTGTTGATTAGCTAGTATAACTAAAGAAATATTTCTTGCTAGAATAAGGGTTATGGTTTCTTTATTAGGAAAATGATTCAGATAGCCTTGGAGATTTTACTAATTTGTCTATAAGACTTGAGGACGTACTCGAGGATCAGATACTGGAAAGGTAATGCCTCGCATACGGTTATCCCGAAAAAAACTACGTATAAAAGACTCCAACACTCTACCCATTGTAGTCACTGACTCTCTAGACCATGCTCGGATAACATCTTTGTAAAATCCCACTCTAGGAGATGCTACCGTCAAAGAATAGATGGATATATTACCCTGAGCCTCTGACTTTATGACTGTGATCATTACTGCTAAACTCATCTGGAAATAGAAACTCATGCATATGGACCATTACCCAACTGATAAACACAAAAATGCAATTCAAAACTCATAATTGAACTTTTGATAAAAATTCTCTTTACAACTCTATTATGGACATCTTGACTTATTACACTCACACTTACGACTATACATGTATTCAAGACATGACTTTTATTTAAACTGTGACTGGACTATAACTGTATGCTCGACCTGGTGGACTCGAACCCTCTAGTTATCCATCCTCCAGAGCTCATCCTCTAGGTATACCTGTAAAATAAGAAATTGTTGGGTTTCTACGGTCCCGAGGATCGATTAAAGCGATGAAACAAAGTGCGAATACAACAAGGAAGTTGCGGAATACTTACATTGAGCGGTTGAGCGATGCGACGAAGAACAAAACTTCAAGCTTCCTCCTAGAGTGCTCTCGGCAATTGGGCTGAAAAATTTTCCTCCATTTTTGGCAATGGTGATCCCTCCAAGCTCCAAGCTTTGTGTGATTCCATTCTCACAAGTGGGTTTCCCTATCACCTTTGTATGTCTCCATTGTGTGCTAGCACTCTTGATTTTTCAACAAAATCATCACTATGCTTCTTCCTTGCTCACGGTTTTTGAAGAACCTAAGAAGGGAAGAAAATGGCCTCTAAGGCCGAGAATGAGAGAAGGAGAGAGAGGAGAGAATGGTGTTAGTTGTTACAAAAATTGGTAATTTATTTTCTAAAAATCAAATACATATTTTGGCCACCAAAAAGTCAAGCAATAAAGCCTTCAACCACTTCCATCATCAATCAATCAAGTGACAAGTTGTCACATCACTCAAAGTGACGAATGATTTGACGCTTGATGCTACTAGTGATTTGACGCTTGATGTGACTTGTGGGCCGCACTTTAATTTGCAATGCGAGTTCGACCGCAAACACTCCCGGGCTCGGGTTCGCTAATTCCAAATTAACGAATTTTCCGTTGTGACGAAATTAAATCTAATTTAATTAAATAACTTTGCCTAGTAAAATTACTATTCACGTCACTAATGAATTAATTCTAAATTAACTCGTTCGCCCGAATTAAATTCTAAATTTAATTCCGCATCGAAATCCAATTCGTATAATATATCGAATATATTATTTTATCAATTAATACCAAATTAATCGTATTCTCTCTTTAATTAATATTTTATCCCAAATAAAATATCTCCGTAATTAATCCCAGATTAATTTTCTCTTTCATCTAATTAATCCCATATTAATTAAAGTGCGAGTCATACGTCATCGGTGAATCTTCGGGAAGCGACCCATGAGATCCCCGGATATGTTGGCAGTAAATTCGGTCGTCGGACTATCCGAACAAGTATGTACCTAGTACTACGTTTGTACCAATTTACAAGACAAGGTTGGCTTCTAGCAAAGCGCCATGCCTACCCAATTCTCCAGAAATATCCTTATAGGAATATGTGATCTATATCAGACGTAGTATTGCGTATTTCGATCCAGCATCGGATGTCACGTGCAACGCCTGGGGCTGGAAATATGTCTGCCCCGTACGAAGCACATATCGAATCTCTGGTAACTAGTCTCTATAATCGGATAACTATGACCTAGTCATATTATCCCGATGACTACAGTACATAAGAGAACCAGTTACGTATCCTGCGTGATCATCATCTCCACTATGAGTGGAGTGATACTTCCATCTCGACATCACACCCAATACACTACGATTCTCAATATACCCAGCAGAGGCGTACACAGAACCTGTTAAAGCCCTGGACGACCAAAACCAAAGTACATTGATTATCGCAAGTATTAGCGGTGCAAGTCTCAGGTTAAGACCAAATACACCTACCCTGATTCGGACTTCCATAGACACATAGTCATACTACCAATGGAATTCCGAGGGGTCTATCCAGAGCGAAGCTGTTTTCCGTACCATCGGTAAAACACAACCTCCTATTACACTTGCATGAGTATCATATACCCAAATATATGAGAACTATGTCGTTATGCCCTCACAACGCGCACAAGTGTAATACTAGTCTTTTCCGCATTATCGATGTCCAATCTCGATAATACTCTGACTAGGGATATTTAATGATTAAACCTTCGTGGATTGATACTGTCTCATATCATCTCAATCCAGGAACTAATCATATGGACCTTTCATCATTTATACATCTTGGTGATCTAATCACAAATGATAAAAGAGCAATTTCCTTTGTCACATAGTTAATTTGTATAACAACACCATGATCTGTACAAAAAGTGACGCTATGGGTCATAATTGTCCAACAGAAACTGGGAGTGGGGGGGGGTAGATCGTTTGAACGATCAAGTGAGTGGACAATTAAAATGAAAATTGATTCTTTCTAAAATTCGTGGTTCTAAAAAAAAACTGAAATCCTCCCAGAAAATGTTCTTTTCTGAAATCTCTTTCATATCTGAAAACTCAACTTTTCTGAAAAGCTTTTCTAAAAACTCTTTTGTAAACTCATTTCTTCTGAAAATCATTTTCTCGAAATTCATTTCTGAAAATCTGTTTCTGAAAAATCTATATTTGAAAATTATGTATCAGTATATCTAGCGCATGGGGGCGTTACGTATCGCCGTCCCCCCATACGCATAATCTGGCACTTAGGGACGTCTCCTCGTACGTAAATATTTGGTGGTCTTGGGGAATTACGTCTCTCCGTCCCCTAAGCCACAAATCTCGAGTTGGGGTGCGGATCTATGCTACCCTTCAGACTCAAAATCTGGGATCTAGGGGCATCAATCATCTCTAGTCCTGAACTGCTTGTGCACACAATATTTGAAATCTTCAATTCCATATCTGAGTCCAGTTACATACTGAGGTGGGTTTTTCCCCCATACCTCGAAAATAATAAATCTCAAACTTTGAAAATCATTTCTTTCTAAACATTCCTAAAAACGTTCTTATTCAAAATACAATTAAAGTAATCTGGGTTAACGCCTTAAGTTCTCAAAAGTAAGTTTTGATTCAAAAAGATAAAAGTAAACACAATTTAAGAGAAGGGTCCACTTACAGATTTGAAGTCGAGTTAGTATTACTTCACCTTGTAGAATGAATTTGCGGTTCCGGTGATGATCAATAATTTATAAACTTGATTAGAATATAAATCGTGGAATATGTTTCAGAACTAGGCTAAGTTTCTTAATTCAAGTACTTATTGCAACTACATGGCGTATCATGCTTGTAATATAATGTAATGGGTGTATAAGAGCCGATATGAGACTTTTAGGGTGACCTCTAACATTCTAGGATGAAATTGGAAAGATTAAATCTAATTCTGGAATTTGACCACGCATCACGACGCCACATGTTGCGCGTCGCGACGCCCACTAGTTCAGACCTGAGGCAGAGCCTCTATTTGTTCCGCATCGTGATAGGTGATGCGCGTCGCGATGTCTACTTAAACAGAATCGAAACAGAGTACTTTTGCTTGCTACTTGTCGCGACGCTGGCCCAAATTCAGGCCTATCTTCCACTCTTTCAATATCCATGCTAAATATAATCCCCACTATCACACTAACACATTTATATAAACAATTTTCTAGACTTCAATATCCATATACAAGGGCCAAACTCAATCCCCATCCATCGCAAAGCATAATTTCCCAATTTATTCATATAAAGTTGAACAAAGGCTCTAACTTTTATCCATTGAGTTATCAAGTTCCAAATACATTAAACTCATGTTAAATCATCTCATAGTGCATGAACCACAACAAATTATTATCAAGACATCAAAATATTTCTCCCTACAAGCTAAGAAATTGGCCCTCATATACACTTTACATCTTAGCCTTATTACAACCACAGTTAGGCATAATTCATTCTAACAGCTTCATAATCATGAATAAGGGCTCAAATTCTTGCCTAACCTTCACAAACAACACACCCCCAAATCATAGGATTTCTAAGCATGAAAATGTAAATGGAGAATAAAAACCCATGTTCCAAATTAGGAAGAAGAGAGAAGAAAAAAAGCTTGAGATTTCATTAAATTTCCTTCAAAATTTTCCATGAGAAATGAAGAAAAATTAGAGAGCTTCTTTGCTCATAAGGCTCACGATTTTGGCCTCCTAAAAGAGGTGAATGAATATTGCTCTATTTATAGGATAAGGTGGATGATTTTTTAATGAAATGGGAGGCCAAGATTGTGCCATATCACCCTTTCTAGACTTCACTCGAAATTTACTATAGCAGCCACGAAATCCATGCTTTTTGACCTATTTCTGCTTCCAATTTGGAAAAGGTCCAACGCAAAAGTTTTAGGTCTTAGTCTTAGATTTTCGATGATTTAAAGTTCATAAAAATCAGAGATCATATGAAAACGTTATGGCCTAAATATCACGAGTTTTCCAGGTTTAATCTTGGAATGAATTTTGTATCGGAACTATGAATAGTTCACCGAATGTCCATACAGTCATTTCATGAATGTATACATTTTCAAACATTATTTTCATAAAAATCAGAGATCGTATGAAAAATTTATGGCCTAAATACCACGAGCTATCCGAGTTTAATCATGGAATGAATTTCGTATCGGAACTACGAAGAATTCGCCAAATGTCCATACAGTCATTTCATAAATGTATACATGTTTGAACATTATTTATATCGTATATCATGGGTCGCATAATATAATAGTCGTCAGGATTACCGGGGTATTACACATTTTTTGGCTTGAGAGAGAGATAAGTGAATATTGTCTTATTTATAGGAGAATGGCTGATTTTTGTAATGAAATGAGTGGCTAACATTGTGCCACATCACTCAATTCAACACCTGACTCGAATTCACTGTAACAACAGCCATGGAAATCATGATTTTGAACCTGTATATGATTTGAATTTGGAAAAATATCCAACGTAGAAGTTGTAGGTCTCGGTCTTAAATTTCCGTTGATATAAAATTCATAAAAATCTGAGATCGTATGAAAATATTATTGCCCAAATACTAAGGGCTGTCCAGAATAAAATAAAAAATAAATTATGTATCGGAACTGCAAAGAATTTATTCAATGTTCAAAAAGTGATTAACAAGCACATACATGCTTGAGAATGATTTATATAATGTATTATTCCACCTATAACATAGTAGTCATCGGAATTATCGGGGTGTTATATTTTCTCCCCCCTTAAATAAGATTTGTCCTCGAATCCCCTTTAGGATTGAAATTCTGAAATTTGTCTAGGCTTGAGATTCTTGATACTGACATCTTACTGTTGGACAATTATGACCCATAGCGTCACTTTTTGTACAGATCACGGTGTTGTTGTACAAATTGACTATGTGACAAAGGAGATTGCACTCTTATCATTTGTGATTAGATCACCTAGATATATAAATGATAAGAGGTCCATGTGATTTGTTCCTGGATTGAGAATGATATGAGACAGTATCAATCCACGAAGGATAAATCATTAATTATCCCTAGTCAGAGTATTATCGAGATTGGACATCGATGAATACGTAAAAGACTAGTATTACACTTGTGCGCGTTGTGAGGGCATAACGACATAGTTCTCATATATTTGGGTATATGATACTCATGCAAGTGTAATAGGAGGTTGTGTTTTACCGATGGTACGGGAAACAGCTTCGCTCTGAATAGACCCCATCGGAATTCCATTGGTAGTATGACTATGTGTCTATGGAAGTCCGAAATTAGGGTAGGAGTATTTGGTCTTAACTTGAGACTTGCACCGCTAATACTTGCGACAATCAATATACTTTGGTTGTGGTCGTCCAGGACTTTAACAGATTCTGTGTACGCCAATACTGGGTATATTGAGAATCGTAGTGTGTTGGGTGTGATGTCAAGATGGAAGTGTCACTCCAGCCATATGGAGATGATGATCGCGCAGGGATACAGAACTGGTTCTCTAAAAAGGTTGCAACCTTCGGGATAATATGACTTGGTCATGATTATCCGATATTAAAGAGACTAGTTGCTCGTAATCCAATATATGCTTCGTACGGGGTAGACACTGTACCAGCCCCAGGCCTTGCATGTGATCATCTGATACTGGACAGAAATATGCAATACTACGTATACTATGCCTGATATAGATCCTTTATTCCTGTAAGGACATTTCTGGAGAATTGGGTAGGCATGGCGCTTTGCTAGAAGCCAACCTTGTCTTGTAAATCAGTATAAACGTAGTACGAGGTACTTACGTGTTCGGATAGTCCGACGACCGAATTTACTGCCAATATATCCGGGGATCTCATGGGTCGCTTCCCGAAGATTTACCGATGACGAATGGCTCGCACTTTTAATTAATCTGGGATTAGTAAGATGAGAGAGAAAATTAATCTGGGATTAATTGCGGAGATATTTTATCTGGGATAAAATATCCATTAAAGAGAGATAACGATTAATTTGGAATTAATCGATTAATTAATATATTTGATATAATAAACGAAATTGGATTTCGATGTGGAATTAAAATTAGATTTTAATTCGGGCGAACGAATTAATTTAGAATTAATTCGTTAGCGACGTTGTAGGCATTGCATTTTTGTATATCGAACCCGATGAGGAGTCTCGTAAGGAGGCACTACCTTTAAGTCGTGGAAGTTGCGGAAAACGGTCGTCGGAAAGGAGAAGTCAAGAATTGACATATTATTGGTTTTGATTCGCTAAGTTCGCTCGGAGTTCGCTTGTTGAATCTTCGTTTCGAGGTATATCTTTGGCCCGAAATTCCCGCAAACCACTCTAAGCCCACCTAAACCCACATCCAAAGCCCATGAAACCAAGACAAGTCAAACACCAAGCCCACCATCCATAAAGCCCACGCCCACGCACATGATTTCACCACTCCATGCACTATTCAAATATGATTTACTCTTCTACCATTTACTTTACACCTTTAATCTCACCTTTTACCTTGACACCAAAATTCCAAGGCATTATTTGATCAACCCCACATCATTTAAGCCATCACACCGCACACTCATCACCATCCCCTCTCATTTTCTTCATTTTCCATCACCTTTTTTTGAATTTTCAACAAAGGATCACAATTATACATAACATTTCTTCCATTTCCCAACAAAACATGTCATTTCATTGATTACCTTTCAACCTTTATTCATTTTCAACAAAGAATCACAATTATACATTACCTTCCTTCCATTTCCCAACAAAACTTGTCATCAAATTGATTACTTTTCATTATCACTTGCCAATCTCATTAATGCCCTCCATTTGCCTATTTAAACCCTAATTTTTTCTGCCTTGGAACACCTAATACACATCAAGAAAAGATTAAGCATTTTAGAAGATCAAAACAACCCTCTCTCTTCTCTCACGCATCAGCCCCTGCCTTCTCAAAATCAACGCATAGCCTCTCTCACATTGCCTTACTCTCGGCAACACCTGACCCACGAGAAGACCACGCCTATCACTCATGCACCAGCCCCCCCACTCACACGTTGCAGCCTCCACTCATCAACCCTTCAGCACTTAGCACTCTCAGCCACCACGCATCAAAAGCTTCCCTCCAACACGTACGTCCCAGCCTCTCTTCATTCACAAACAAAACCTCCACGTAACTGCCCCTAATTTTCTCAATGCCCTCCACCCACTCACGCCTAAACGCCCTTTGCCACACACGAACCTGCCCCACTCACTGCCTCTAGCCACATAACCCTTCACGCCTTGCCTCACAAATCCTCACTCAATTCACCCATCCACGCATCAGCCCCTCCACTCACGCAAACAACTAGCTCACACCTCACCCATTAAACAAATCAGCTCA
>SKCR01002441.1:0-31148 GCA_019454045.1 Zanthoxylum bungeanum
TTCTGGAAAGCGGACTTTACAAAAACTCACTAAATTCTGATGCTACACGATGGATCAAGCCATGGCTCGAGCCCAAATTGAAATAAGGTGGGAAGAAGACAAGAGGAACAAAAGAAAAGAGAATTCTTCTGGTTTGCAATACAATAGTACTCAAGATACTACTAAACGGCGCAAAGAATTCCCAACAAAGCACCACGGCCAACAGACAGGAAGGATCATCAGAAAGTGAATCAACATTTCAACGGGAATTCAAGCGTCAACCATTGCCATTCAGGGGACAAGACAAATCTGCTAACAGGGAGAGACTCCCAGACTACAATTTTACTGTTTCCCCAGGGGAACTGGTTTCGTTACTCAAGAAGAATGGGAAGCGAAGTAAGGTGGCCCCCACGCTCCAGAGATTACTCAGTCAAGAAAGATACAGCAAATGGTGTGAGTTTCATCGAGATTATGCCATACGACAGCAGATTGTGTGGCTTTGAGATTGGAAGTATTGGAATTGTTGAATAAATGGCACTTGAAGGAATTGCTCATATAAGGGCAAGGCTACGATGGCTAGGAGGAATGATAAAGAAGAAGGCCCCATACCACCACGACCAATCAACAATACTGTAAGTTTTATTTCTGGTGGTTCTGAAGTTAGTGGTATTTCATACTCCGCAGCAAAACGACATGCCAGAATTGCAACAATGAGTCTTTCCCATTCGACTATGTCAATCGAGGAGACCTGTACAAACCTTGCAATTGAATTTTCAGACGACAGCACTTCCAGCCGAATGAATCCACATCATGATGCGCTGGTAATCTCATTACAAATTGCAAATTTTATGGTCAAAAGAATCTTGGTCGACACAGGATCGTCAGCAAATATCATCTTCAGAACAGCACTTTCCGACATGGGAACCGAGATAGAAAAGATCAACAGGAAGTCAACTATTCTTATCGGGTTCAGCGGCGAACATAAATTCACCATTGGAGAAATAACTCTTCCAGTCTATGCGGGAGGAATCAATAAGTTGACTTCATTTTTGGTCCTCGATTGTCCCTCAGCCTACAACTTGATCGTTGGGAGACCTTGGATCCACGAGATGAGGGCAGTCTCATCAACTTATCATCAAATACTTAATTTCCCTACGAGATGGGGAGTCCAAGAGATTAAAGGAGACCAATCTGCTTCAAGAAGTTGCTACCAGACGACCTTAAAAGCAAAACCTCAGTCAGCATAGCAATTAATGAAAGGATCTGGTACGTCATCACCAGACCTACCGAGTATTGAGGAGCTCGACGAAGTCCAAATTCACCCGCAATTTAATGACCATAAAACACAGATTGGGGCTAATCTTGACCCCAAGCTACGGGCCGACTTAATTGATTTTTTGATAAAACAACATGATTGCTTCGCCTGGTCTCATGAAGATATGACCGGAATCGATCCAGAATTAATCACCCATGAACTCCATGCGGACCCAAGTTATCCTCCTGTCATACAGAAAAAGAAAGTTCACCCCAGAAAGAAATCAGATCAGTGATGAAGAAGTCCAGAAATTACTACAAAATGGGGCCATTAGGGAGGTCCAATTCCCAGAATGGCTAGCTAACGTGGTGATAGTACGAAAGAAGAATGGGAATGGCGAGTCTACATTGATTTCACAGATTTGAACAAAGCATGCCCCAAAGATTCTTTCCCATTGCCTCATATTGATTCAATGGTTATGCTACCGCAGGCCATGAATTGCTAAGTTTCATGGACGCGTATTCAGGCTACAATCAGATCCTCATGCATCCAGACGACAAGAGAAGACAAGCCTTTGTCACTAACAGAGGCATCTACTGCTACAAGGTAATGCCATTTGGCCTCAAAAATGCTGGTGCTACTTATAACGTATGTGAACAAAATGTTTTCTCAACAAATTGGGAAAACAATGGAGGTCTACATAGACGATATGCTTGTGAAATCATTAGAAGCCAAGCAACATCTATCACATTTGGAACAGGCATTCGACACAATGAGGAGATATGGCATGAAATTGAATCCTACGAAATGTGCTTTTGGTGTTGCTTCCGGAAAATTTCTTGGATACATGGTTACACACACGAGGGATATAGGCCAATCCAAGTCAGATCAAATCTATACTCGAAATTCCTTCTCCTACCAATCCTAAAGACGTCATGCGACTAGCTGGAAGAATTGCTTACACTGAATAGATTCATTTCAAATCAACCGACAAAAGTTTCCTATTCTTCTCCGCCTTGAAAAAGCCAAGAATTTTGAATGGACTCCAGCCTGCGAGGAAGCTTTGAAAGAACTCAAACGGTACTTGTCTCTATACCTCTTTTGTCGAAGCCACTCGACAACGAAAGGCTTTTTCTTTATTTAGGAGTTTCGGAGCAAGCAGTAAGTGCGGTCCTGATAAAGAGAAGATGGTACTCACTCCCAATCTATTATGTAAGAAAGCACTATTGGATACGGAGTCACGCTACACTCTTATGGAAAACTGGTACTAGCTTTGATAACGCAACAAGAAAGCTACGACCATATTTTCAAGGGCATTCAATCACAGTTTACACTTCTTACCCAATGAGAAGCATTCTCCATAAACCCGAGCTTTCCGGGAGATTGACGAAATGGGCTTTGGAGCTTGAAGAACATGACATTACATACCAACCACGGACTGCGATCAAGGCACAAGCACTTGCAGATTTCGTGGCTGATTTCAGTCCCAGTCTACAGGCACCAGCGGAACAAGAAATCCATTGCATTAATCCATCGGCCACATGGAAGCTCGCAGTTGACGGATCAAGCAACACACGTGGATGCGGCTTAGGTATTGTAATTACCACTCCAGAAGGCGATGTGGTGCAACAGGCAATCAAGTGCGACTTCAAAATTACCAACAATGAAGCAGAATACGAGGCCCTCATAGTCGGCCTAAACTTGGCTCGAGAACTTGGAGCCAAAAAGGTTGAAGTAAATTCAGATTCCCAATTAATTGTCAATCAATTCCAGGGATCATATCAAGCGAGAGATTCACATATGGCTTCTTATCTACAAATGTGAAAGAACTTCAGTCGACATTTGAACAACTGACCATTTGTCAAGTCCACAGAAATGAAACACGCAGGCAGATACCTTAGCTACGCTGGGTTCGACAATTGAAGGAGAGAAAATCCATACCATCCCAGTTGTTTATTTGCAGTGGCCAGCAATTTGGAAAGGCGAATTCCAGGAAGTTACCACAATCGAATCAGTCGACTCATGGTTGACTCCAATTGTAAAATATTTACAAAGTGACTTCCTACCAGAAGATAAAATGGAGGCGCGAAAGATTCAATGGGTAGCTGCCAGATTTACACTACATGATGGGCAACTTTTAAGGAGATCACTTTCCGGTCCCTACCTTAAGTGTCTTACTCCAGAGGAGGCCCAATGCGTATTAGCCGAGCTTCATGAAGGCGAATGCGGAAACCATTCAGGCGGAAGAAGCCTAGCATGCCGAGCCCACACGACAGATATTATTGGCCGTCTATGCGTGCTGATTCGGTCGATTTCACTCGTAGGTGCGAGAAATGTCAAAGATTTTGCCCCCATCTCACATTTACCACCAGAGAAGCTCAGGTCGATACTGTCACCATGGCCTTTCATGAAGTAGGGGATGGACATCGTTGGAAAGCTCCCTATAGCACCGGGACAACGAGTCTACATGCTTGCCCTTACAGATTACTATACCAAATGGATCGAAGCTGAGGCTTTCGCCAAATAAGAGACAGAGAAGTGCAAAACTTCATTTGGAAGAACATCATTTGTCGTTTCGGATTGCCAAGAGAAATTGTAACCGATAATGGGTCTCAATTCATCAGCTACCATTTCCAAGATTTCTGTAAGAATTGGGGAATAAATTAAACTTCTCAACCCCACGATTTCCTCAAGCCAATGGTCAGCTGAATCGTCCAACAAAACAATCATGAACATAATGAGGAAAGATTGGAGAAATCAAAAGGAGCATGGGCAGATGAACTTCCAGGAGTTCTATGGTCGTACAGAACTACAGCCCGTTCATCGACTGGGAAGACCCCGTTCTCTCTTGCGTTTGGGTGCGAAGCAGTAGTCCCAGCCGAATGAATTGTTCCTACTCCGCGTTACCAATGGCTTGAAGAAGATACCAATCGACAGCTCTTGAACAACAGCCTTGATACAATTGATGAATTAAGGGAACAGGCCTCCATTCGACTTGCTGCTCATCAACAAAAAATGGCCAAATATTTCAACAAAAATGTCAGGTGCAGGTCATTTAAAGAAGGAGACTGGGTTCTACGCAAAGTTTTTCAGAATACCAAAGAAGTCAAAGATGGGAACTAGGACCAAATTGGGAGGGCCCATACGTCATTACAAAGATCATTGGCCAAGGTGCCTATACGCTGGAAACAAAAGAAGGAAGACCAATACAAAATAGCTGGAATGCAATTCATCTCAAACTATTTTACCGGTAATTATTTTTTTCTTTGTCGTAGCCCATTCGGCCAGTAAAATTGTAATGGATAATAAAGATTATGTGTGAAGAATAATTTAGTGTTCCGAGGTCCTATACGACTAAATAAAATTGAAAAAACTGACTTCAACCAAAAAGATACATTTTATCATTATTTGAAGTTTTCTATTACAAAAAACAAAATAAAAATTACGACTGCATATTTCATTCTATGAGCCTTTCGGTCGTCTGGACTTCAGGATCAAGCTGAATATCCGCTGGTGGAACTTCAGCAGTCTGGCTGGGAACAAGAGGGATAATTTCAGTCGATACGGGAACAACATCCGTTTCAGTCTGTTTCTCCGTTATGGCCATTTCTTCTTCTTCGCTTCTCCAGTGGCCATTTGTTTTTCTTCAACAGTCTCTTTCGAGAGTACCTCTTCTCCATCTTCTTCTTCTTCACACTCACTTGTAAGGGAGACCCCAGCAGCTAACCTCTCATATTCTCGAATCCATTTTTTCGGTTTCCAAGCGACATTTGGACCAGCTAAATATTCTTCCATTAGACTACTCCTCTCTTTCATCATTGATTCAAAGGCAACCAATTCAAGTTGCTAAGGCAATTCGGCCTTTTCCTTCCTCAAGCTCTCCACACTTTCTTTGAACGCTTCATTGGTAGCCTCAGACACTTCTTCTCCAATTTCAGTGTTGCTTGAGTCTCTCTTCAGTTCCTTTTCGACCTTTCTTAACTTCCTTTCGGTAGCGTCAAAATTTGTTTTCAGTTCACCGAAATCTCTTCTGACTGATGTATTGGATTTCTCTAAATCCCTCATCCTCCTTGGCTTAATTCAGCATACTGTTGCATGAAGAGGCCACATTCCATAACCTGAAACAAATTTCACTTAGTACATTCCATACAACTTCTACAAATGGATATACATGTTTTCAAAGATAAATAAATACCTTATAACTTAAAGCCGCAATCTTCTTGCTTGTTTCGGTTGGACCCAACTCAATCAGCCGTTGCTCGTCTTCTTCCAGTAGCAGACATTTGATAAATTTAGAAAGGCTGGAAGGATCCGAAATTGCAGTAGACCCATGGGGAATCCTCACTACAATGCCTTCTGCGTCTTCCTCCACTTCTATTACTGCCTTCCTCTTCTTTGAGGCAGAGACCTTCTCAATCGGCTGAGTCATTGGTTCATAAACATTAACCGGAATGACTTCAGCTGGTTTGGTGATATCCAAATCTACAGCTTCAGGCTCCTTCTCTTTAGCTTTCTTAGTCTTCCTCCGGCTCCTCATTTCATCAAGTTTTGGCACCTTAAATGGACCCGACATCATCTCAGCTGCGCATAAAAATTCTTCAGAAGTCAGCGATGTTAAAAATAGCAGCGTTCCAAATGTAACCTCAATCGCCCAAGTGCACAAAATCTTGGCCAAAATATGCTTACTCAAAGCCAAGGGGGTACCTTCAGAATAAATCACTTCTTTCCACAGCGGAGTTAACCCCAGTCTCCTCTCCTCTAAAGCCGCTTTCCAATTCCTCTTCGAATCAGGCAAACAGTGGATATGATTAGTGTTTGCGATGGCTCGATGAGTAGTATCAAATGTTCTATTCAGCTGAAGACCTGAAAGAAGAAAAGATGAATTTTACAGTCATACAAGTTATAAATTTAGAGTATTAAGGGTGAAGATATACTCACTCGACGAGTTTCCAATGTTCTGGTATTTCTCCACTCCCATTCGACCCAAACACACTCTCTCCTCTCACGAAGAAATACTTTTTGCCAATCACCCCTATCATTGTTGTAAGTCCCCATACCAAATGCTCCCTCTTTTGGCGGAGATACATGTGATATCTCTTTTTTCTCTCAGGTGTTCTTTCATATAGTAAGTATGCAATATTCTCGCACCCCGAACACGATCCCCAATTCAAATGACATACACTCAATCGACATTAGAATCCTCCAAGTGTTTGGCATTAGTTGAGAAGGAGCCAGCTGGTAATGATACAAGACTTCCCATACTAACTTTGGAATGGGAATCTGAATCCATCAACAATTGGCGTTCGTAAAACCCAATCCACCCAGGAATTTTGTAATCTATCCTTTCAGTCGGCGACGCTAACCTTACTTCAATTGATGGAGGAAATCTATATTTCAATCACATCTCTCTCATTGATATTTCAGTCACGCGACTAGCTGGATTCTTGGTTAAGATGTTTGTTGGTTCACTCGTACTTGGAATCTCACTCGACTCCTCAATGGTAGGTAATGATCTAAGTGGTGTAGCTTCCGTGGGTATTCCTAAGGGTGGTTTAGCAATAGTTATGACTCCAGCCTCTATAAAATCTTCACGCGACCAATCCCTATTAGTTTCTTCATCACTTAAATCATTCATAGGTTGTTCAATATACTTGTCAATTTGAGCACCTAAACTACCCAACGAATCCTCACTCGACATTTTCCAAGCCACAAACACAAATTTCCTAAAATTTCTACCCCTCGAAGATCTAAACCCGTCTAAACCATAAACAAAATCCAAAAGTTTCACTATGTTTGTCAAGATCAAATAACTTATTTGACTAACAACAATTTGAATCTACACTAAGAACATTTGAAGATATTGAAAATACGAAGAAAGATATGAAGGTACCTTGAAGATCTTGAGAGCTCTCCTAAATCGCCAATCGAAAGGATTTCTTGTGAGGAACAAAATGACTCTCAAAAGCCAATCTTATACACTTCATTTTGGCGCTTCAAATTCCCTCCAAAGTTACCTCGAAAATCCCACTAGGTTTTAATAAATGAACTTGGGCTCCAAACACCCACAAGCCCAACTTCCTTCCAATCTTCCAAGGATAATATCATTGTGAAGACAACTCTGGCGATTGGATGACATCTGTCAATGGAATCACTTCCTCTAGTTGAATCACTTCAACTAGGGTTTTAATTCTTCATGAAGACTCCAGGCAAGTCGACGTTAGTATATGAATCTCTGTAAGTTCCTTCCAGTCGACTAGCGTCTATGAGGTAATTTCAGGTACACTCCAGTCAACATGCATGAAAATGCTTCATATAATTACTTCAGTCAACAACATCTATTAAATGTCTGTAGGTTTATTCCATTCGACATATTAAGATTATTTCAGTCAACATACCTATATGGGACCTTATATGTATTCTAGTCCATTCATGAAATAATTTTACTCCAGTCGACATGCATAATGATTCGTATAATCACTTCAATCGACAGACATGCATGAAGTCCTCGCAAGTTTATTTCAATCGACATTATGTACTAAGTGTTTACAAGTTTACTTCAATCGACAATCTTATATGAGGTTCATGAGAGTTTACCTTTGCGAAGATTATTTCAGTCGACATACATGCATGAAGTGAAATGATTACAGGTATACTCCAGACTACGTGCTTGAGAGAATGTTTCATGATGTAATTTCAGTCGACAGGAACACTCCAGTGGATGACCATGATAAATTCATGCATTTATCTCAGTCGACATTTTCAGGATTCAATACAGCCACTCATACGTGGAGCCTTAAGTGAAAAATCCAATTGACATTCGTACGAGAACCTTATTTATGGATCTTTGTATAGATTTTCTTGTCAACAACTATGTATGAAGAATTTGCAGGTATGTTCCAATCGACATTAGACAAACGAGTATTCAATACGATGAGAACATCCTAGTCGACGTACGGTAGAGAAGACTTGGCGAAAACATCTCATCCAAACCTATTGGAGAAGCTAGGTCTGAAGATGTTCCAGTCAAACACAAATTTATAAAGGCTCTGAAAGGGCTTTCCAGTCGACATTACCTTAGTAAAGACACAGTGTGAAAACATTCCATTCGACACTAAATATGGGGACTTGGTTTGTATATTTCAATCAACATTATCAGGTATGGCCTGCACTTATTAAGAAAGTCTCAATCGACACTGGTAAGGCATGAGATTTTTTGGGATGATTCACTCAACATTATATGTTGTTTTGCAGCATTATGTATTATTTGGCACTACTTATGAGGATGTCCCGATTGATATTACAATATCTATCTTGGACTTGTTATGTCTGTCCCATTCGACATTTACATGTGTAGCTTGGGACTTGTTGTGAATCTTATGCATGTATAGCTTGATGCTTGGTGTCTGTCCCATTCGACATCTACATGTATAGCTTGGGACTTGTTGTGAATCTTATGCATGTATAGCTTGATGCTTGGTGTCTGTCCCATTCGACATCTACATGTATAGCTTGGGACTTGTTGTGAATCTTATGCATGTATAGCTTGATGCTTGATGTGTGTCTTATTTGACATCCACAAGTGTAGCTCAGGGATTAAAGAAAAACCCAGTCGACACAACACTTCCTTGACTTGAGACTTAATGTTCATCCCAGTCAACATCTACACGCCTATATCTTGGAACTTGTTGATGAACTCATTTGAAAATATACCCATAATCATGACCTTCATCAGGTTCAGTCGACTGGGAACATTCCCCATTGGCTCATATAGAGTCAAATTGAAGACCTGACCTTCATCTGGTTCAGTCGACTGGGAACATTCCCCATTGGCTCATATAGAGTCAAATTGAAGACCTGGCCTTCATCTGGTTCAGAAGACATTGTAGACTCCCCTGGTCCTTTGCCCCGTAGTATGGGGATTATCCTGACCTTCATCTGGTTCAGTCGACTGGGAACATTCCCATTGGCTCATGTAGAGTCAAGCGGTGAAGACCTGGCCTTCATCTGGTCCAAATGACATTGTAGACTCCCCTGGTCCTTTGACCCGTGGTACGGGGATTATCCTGAACCTTCATCTGGTTCAGTCGACTGGGAACAATCCCCATGACTCATGTAGAGTCAAATTGAAGACCTGGCCTTCATCTGGTCCACACAACATTAAAAATTCTGGTCTTTGAACCCGTAGTACGGGGATTATTTCAAACGGTTCAGAAATAGTTTACATACCAAGATCGAATCTGAGATGATACATTCGATATTTTACTCTCCTAAATCAAAAACATTTTGACTTAAAGAGTAGGGAACAAACTGTACGGGCCAAATTTGGACCCGAGGAAAAACCGTCTTTTCACGTCAAAATCAAATAAAAAAGCCCACGAATATTGGCCCTTAAACACCATATTGGAAAACCCAGCCCAAAAGGCCTTATTCCATCAGTACATAACGCTACGAAAATAAAGCCAAATAAATAGACAGCATAAAACATAATCGTTACTAACTATTCCTCTTTTTCTAACACAAACACATGCAAATATTCTTCCAGCGCCGAAAGTTGAATCCAAGAAACGTTGTGGGTTCCTTTGCCAGAGATGTCAGCATGTTGTAGGCCTGTTGCCAGCTTTTATTACAGCTACAAGTAATCTCTTTTCAGATCTATAAAAGGGGAGATAATTCAGGGTTCAAATGAGGCTTCTCGATGGCTTACTAGCTTCTGTTCTCTGACATAAGTTCTCAGAGAATTCCCTTCTTCAAAACACATATCACCCACCCACACGCCCTCACGGCCACTACAAAAAAGTTAAGGTAATACAAGCCTTGCTTTCACATCTTACATATTCACTGCCATTTGATATTACTGACTTGAGCGTCGGAGTGTCCCCGGCACCCACCACACCGGTGGGTAGTCTACTTCCGCTCACTCTACATTTGTTTTGCAGGATCGTTAATGCCCCCAACCTACAAATTCTGATTGTGGACCTCGGCCAAAATCCAGCATCCACAAGCATCAGCACGTTTAATCATTTTTATCAGTCGTTCAGACATACCTGGCACAATAAGTTCCTCTCTGTTTGATGGTCCTATAAGATTCGCCTCTGCCAAAGGTTTTGGGATGATTCCCAGAACTTGACTACCTCCTTCATGTACAGCCCTTGAAACGATCCCCATTAGTCCAAGATTGCCACCGCCATATACTAAGTGCATATTCCTTTCAGCTGTGACTCTACCCAATTCTTGTGCTGCTGCTACGAACTCTAGTTTTGAACCAACACTAGTACCACAAAACACACAGATATTTACAACTCGTCTTCTTGAAGTGGCTTCCATTTTTTTTATGTGTTTCTTTCTTAAATCTGGATGCCTTCAAGAGTGCAATGATGAGTTGAATTTATAGAACCTGAAAATGGTGAGTAATAGTAGCACTAGTACCTGCCAAATCACAATTATTAGCTCAACAGTAAAATATATCGTGAAAGTCAAAAAGTCTGAATACTGTCAGAGAAATAAAAGAAAATAACAAAATAAATCATAATTATTAGATATATACAAAGAGAAAATAATATTTACAAGAAGTAACGGCTTGAATGACGTCTATGCATCAAGGACAAGCTTCACATCCAATCTTCTTATAAATTGGCAAACATGGTCTTTTAAAGTCAGATTCCCGAGACTGTATTGTTGTCTTTGTTGGACAATTATGACCCATAGCGTCACTATTTGTAAAAGACATTGTGGTTTTTGTACAAATTAACTATGTGACAATGGAAATTATTATTTTATCATTTTGTAATTAGATTACTTGAATACACATAAATGATAAAAGTCCTAATGATTAGTTCCAGACTATAAGATATAAGACAGTATCAATCAATGAAGGTTTAATCATTAAATATCCCTAGTCGTAGTATTATCGAGACTGGACATCGATAATGCGGAATATACTAGTATTGCACTTGTGCGTGTTATGGAAGCGTAACATCATAGTTCTCATATATTTAAGTATTGTATACTTATGCAAGTGTGATAGGAGGTTGTGTTTGCCGATGGTACGGAAACAGCTTCGCTCTGGATAGACCCATTGGAATCTCATTGGTAGTATGACTATGTGTCTATGGGAATCCGATTCAGGGTAGGTGTATTTGGTCTTAACCTGAGACTTGCATCGCTAGTACTTGCGATAATCAATACGCTTTGGATTTGGTCGTCCGGGACTTTAACAGGTTCTGTGTATGCCTCTTCTGGGTTTATTGAGAATCGTAATGTATTGGGTGTGATGTCAAGACGGAAGTATCACTTCAGTCATATGGAGATGATGATCACGCAGGGATACAGAACTGGTACTCTAATGTGTTGCAACCATCGGGATAATATGACAAGGTCATGATTATCCGATTAAAAAGACTAGTTTTTTGTGATCCGATATATGCTTCGTACGTGGCAGACATTATTCCAGCCTCAGGCCTAGCATGTGACATTCGATACTGGATCGCAATACGCAATACTACGTATACTACGCCTGAAAAAGATTATATATTCCTTAAAGAATATTTCTGGAGAATTGGGTAGGCACGATGTGTTTGCTAGAAGCCAACCATGTCTTGTAAATCGGTAAAAATGAGGTACGGGGTACGCACGTGTTCGGATAGCCCGACGACCGGATTTATTGCCAACATATCCAGAGATCTCATGGGTCGTTTCCCAAAGATTCACCAATGACGTATGACTCGAACATAATTAATATGGGATTAATTATAAGAGAGAGAAAATTAATCTAGGATTAATTGCGGAAAGATTTTATCTGGGATAAAATTCAATTAATAGAGAGAGAACGATTAATTCGGAATTAATCGATAAAATAATATATTCGATATATTAATGGAATTAAAATTATATTTTAATTCGGGCGAACGAATTAATTTAGAATTAATTCGCGAGCGACTTTAATAGTAATTTTGCTAGGCATAATTATTAAATTAAATTTGATTTAATTACGTCGCAACGGAAAATTTGTTAATTCGGAATTAACAAACCCGAGCCCGGAATATGTTTCTGGGCCCGCTCGGATTTTGAATTAAAGTGGGGCCCACAAGTCACATCACTAGTCAACTTTGTCACTTTGTGTTGTTGGTAGTTGAAAACTTGTAAATTACACTTCTATTATTTTATTTGAAGTGTAAAGTGACATATACCAACTTTTTTGTATTTGGTAATTAGATTTTTGAAATCAAAAATTCATTCACTCTTCTCTCTCTCTCTCTTTCACGGTGAAGTGAAAATTTCCCTCTCTTTCTTGGCTTGGCCGAGAATTACAAAGCCAAAGGAAGCAATTTGTTGCAAATTTTTTCAAGTGCTAGCACACATTACATCATACAAAGGTGATAGGGAAACATTCCCTAGAGTTTGGAATCTCAAACTTCAAGCTTGGAGCTTCAACATACATCAAAGAGAGGAGCTTGGAACAACTTCTCATAGTGGAATTTTTGAACTCTACACCTACATCCAATCCCTTCAATGTAAGTATTTCCGCTACTTCTTTGATTATTCACACATCAATTTTGCTTAAAATGATCTTGGATTGTTCTTAGTGACCCTACATTGGTATCAGAGCCTATTTAAGCAAGAAATTGAATTAGGGTTCTTAATCTTGAATTTGGGTATTTTTGATTTGAGCATGATTTAATCAAATTGTTTGTTTGAGTATGCTTAGATAATGATAACTTAGAGTTATGGATGATCAATTTTATGAAAAATTAATTGGATTAATTTTCCCCAAATCTATAGGATTGGCCGAATGATATAGGTACCCTAAGCTCATGGTGATTTTGAAATTTTAGACCATTGGATGAGTTTAAAATGAATGGATAAATTGATTTGTGATTTAATTGGATTGAAATCAAAATTAATGAAAATTTACCATGATTGCCGTGAGCTTGTATGAGCATGTTGGGATTGATTTTGCTTCAATAATGTTGGACATGTATTGAAAATAATAAAGCATGATTAATTATGTAAATTGGTATTTTGGAAATGTTAATTTAAATAATTAATTATGACTATACACTTTAATTAAATAAATTGTGATATTTGGAATATTAGAATTTAATTAATTAGGCTTAATTTGGAATTGGGCTAAAATTATTGTATTTGGGCCTAATGGGCTTGGTTGGTCCAAGTTGGTTTAGGACAATTGGATTGGATCCAAATTGGGCCTAAAACCATTCCATTAAGTCCAAATATAATAAATGGGCCTTTAAATAATTAATTTGGCCTAATGGGCCTAAATTAATTTTGCGGCAAATGGTGATTCCTTATTGGCCTTTGGTTGACAAAGTCCATGCCTTAAGAAATTAATTGAAAGCCCATTGGACTTTAATTAAATTGACATTGGATGTTAATTGGGCTTTGAGACCCATTAAGATTAGATTTAGAATCTAAGTCGCAAAGGCACATTAAAAGTGTAATTATTTAATTTGGAATGAAATAAAGAATTAGTTTTGAATATAAATTAAATTGGATTTAAAATTGTAGTTCGATTTAATTCAAGAATATGCACTTTGAGTACTTATTCTTAAAACGAGTTGGACTCGCGCAAATCAAATCATTGTTTGAACATTGGATGGTCACTAATCAAAGATTAATTAATAGGATTAGATTGATTGAATAACATGCTTTGTGTGAATACATGGATGTATTGTATGAATAATGTATATCATATGGATATTAGATGGGTGAGGGCAATTTTGGAAATTTTTGTAATAAATTTAGAATTTATTAAATTGGACCTGCGTGTCCAGCCTTATCTCTCGACTCTTTGTAATTCCCTTCTCACCAATTCCCCTCAATGTAAATGAGGTTTCTTTATTGTATTATGTAATTGGGTAGAAGTCAGAATAGTGCTAGCCGTGGAGAGGAAAGTGAGTGATTTGTTCTAGGAACAATTTGTGAAATATCCATCCGCAAATCATTATTAATTTATTTATCGCGTTTTATTATTCTTTTAGAATGCATGCTTAAGGGTGTATGATCAGACCTAATCAAAGATAATTAATTGGTTGCCAATTACTCAAAAACCCTCAACAAATATTAAGTGTTTTCCTTCCATTGAGTGATTCATTCTCAAGATCCAAGATTGGCATTGGTTTGTTGGCCAAAGTCAAGACCTTTGTCCATCGCGGATGTGTTTGAATCATGAAGGCTTTGTTCCATATCGCATGTCTTGGCCAAGTTGTGATTTGTTGGCCAAAGTCAAGATCATTTCTTGTTCATCGACATCGATTACGAAGCTTTCCAAAGTCAATGGGTCCCGCTTAACTGGAATCATTAAGCTTGTTGAGCCAAAGCCAAGGCTTAGTTGATTCAGAGGAAAAGGTTAGGAAAATATATTGGATATATTGGCATATATATTGTATATATGTTTCGGACTTGGAGGTCCACCTACCGGATCTAGGAATTGGATGAGATCCAATTGATCTTAGAGATCTACCTAGTTAAATATCATACAGCTTGTTGGCCAAAGTCAAAGTTGTGTATTATTTAACGGGATCTTAGCCCACTAGGAAACTAGGTTTCCCGAGTACTCAACAGAGGGTTAGAGGCTCGGCAAAATAGTGGGAGGCCAGTATTGAATTTGCAATTTCATTCAAATACTTGGCATTACGCGATTTCAAATTATTTCGTCAATTTTATATATTTATTAGTTGGACTAATATTCTATTATTTTTCTTGTAACAGTTGGACTGTACCCATATATCGTTAATTGAATAGTTTGACTATTGCAATTAAGATGGCTGGAAAGATCAGGGTTAGAGACATTATCATGGGTGAAAATGTCTTTAATGGCGCGAACTTTCCTGACTGGGATATGAACCTCAGGATTGTCCTGGGGGCTGAGAGGATGCTCTATACATAGAGAGACCTCTCGGGCCTAAGCCCGGAAATGAGCAGCCGCTTGAGCTTGAGCTTTGGAAGACTCATAGCGATGACAACTCAACTGCTCAATTCGTCATGCTCGTTGCGATGACCCCTCAATTTCATCGCCAAAACAAGAGATTGGATCCCTATACTATGATGGAAAAATTGAAGGACCTTCATCGATCTAACCTTAGATCGCAAAGATATGAATTGCAGAAAAAGCTATTTCGCTCTCGAATGTCAGAGGGTACATCTGTTGAGCACCATATGTCGCAGATGATTGCTGACATTGAATAGTTGGGTCAGCTAGGCATAACCTTTGAGGCTGAGACTTCTATAGATTTGATCTTGCAGTCTCTTACTGAAAGCTGGAGCGGGTTCATCATGAACTACAATATGATGAACCAAGACCATACTCTTGGAGAGCTGATGGCAATGCTGCGTGAAGCAGAAAAAGAGCTATTGAAGGGCAAAAAGTGTGAGGCGCACTTCGCTTCAACATCTCAGTCTCCCAAGGCTTGGTCGAAGGCTACTGGAGGTGTAAAGAAGAAGAAGAATAAGGGCAAGGCCAAATCATCAAAGTCTTATGGGAAGGCAAAGGATAAATCCCAATATGTATGCCTGCAGTGTGGCAAACGGGGTCACTGGAAGCGTGACTACCGTGAGTACAAGGCGCACATGAAGGAAATCAAAGCGGGCAAGACACCGGCTTCAGATATGTTTGTTATAGAAATAAACATGTCTACTTCTAGTTTTAAAAATTGGATTTTTGATTCTGGTTGTGGTACTCATATATGTACTAATGTGTAGGATCTACATATTAGCAGGAGACTGGCCTCATGGGAGATTGATCTACGAGTTGGAAATGGAACCAGGGTCGCTGTTTTTGCTGTAGGAACTTATATTTTGGAACTGCCCTCGGGGCATGTACTAAATCTTTCAGACTGTTATTATGTACCTAGTTTGACTAAGAATATTATATATGTATCTTTGTTAGCCCAATGTGGGTATACTTTTGTTTTAGAAACACTGGGTGTTTTATGTATAAAAATGATATGGAGATATGCAGTGCTGATGTAAATAATGGTCTTTATATTTTGAATATAAATCAATCTCAAACATATAATGTAACAAACAAAAGGATTAAATTAAGTAACAAAGATGAAACTTATATGTGGCATTTTCGTCTGGGACACATTAACAAGACTCGCATATCCACACTTTCGAAGAGTGGGTACTTGGACGAATTTGATCCAAATTCATATGACGTCTGTGAATCTTGTTTATTAGGCAAAATGCCTAAAACACCTTTTAGCGGTAAAGGTGCACGTGCCACAGAAATGTTAGCCCTCGTTCATAGTGACGTATGTGGGCCTATGTCTAGCCAGACTAGAGGTGGATATGAATACTTCGTAACCTTTATGGATGATGCATCGCGTTATGGTTATGTGTATCTTATGAGACACAAGTCGGAAACCTTTGAGAAATTCAAAGAGTTTCGACACGAAGTAGAAAAATAGACTGGCAAAAGTATTAAAACATTATGGTCGGACCGTGGTGGAGAATACTTAAGCAACGAGTTTCTTGATTACTTGAAAGAGTATTGTATTCTTTCACATTTGACTCCTCCTGAAACACCTCAATTAAACGGTGTGTCCGAACGGAGAAATTGAACTTTATTGGACATGGTAAGGTCTATGATGAGTCGCACTGAGCTACCTATTTCCTTCTGGGGATATGCATTGAACAGTGCAATACTTATTTTGAATAAGGTTCCGTCAAAGTCTGTTCAACAGACTCCGTATGAAATATAGACAGGAAAGAAACCGGGTTTCTCATTCCTGAAGATTTTGGGTTGATGGGCATACGTTAAACGTTAGGATGGTACCAAACTTGAACCCAAAGCGGATAAGTGTCTATTTGTAGGTTATCCTAGGGAAACCAAAGGATATTACTTCTATAACCCACAAGAGAACAAAGTATTTGTTGCTCAACATGCGATTTTCCTTGAGAAGGAATTCCTAAATGCAGTGGTTAGTGGGAGGGAAGTATAACTCGATGAAAATCGGAGTGATACTGTTCCTGGCACAGAATCCTTAACGTAACATGATTAGTTCATCAGGGATGAGACTGTACCACAATCTTCGAATACACAAGAACCGCGTAGATCGGAGAGAGTCATAAAACAACTTGAGAGGTATGGGTTTCCGATCTCACCTCATGTGGATATTAATCTTATTGAGGAAGACGAACCGGCTACGTATGAGGAAGCGATACAAGGTATCGACTCCGGTTTATGGCAAGATGCCATGAAGTCCGAAATGGATTCCATGTACACCAACCAAGTTTGGACACTGTTTGATGCACCAGAAGGTGTAAAGCCTATTGGTTTCAAATGGGTCTTCAAGAAGAAGACCGACATGGACGGCAACATACAAACGTACAAAGCTAGGATTATAGCGAAAGGGTATCGTCAACGACATGGTGTCGTTTATGATGAAACTTGTTCACATGTTGCCATGATTAAATCCATTCGGATAATGCCTTCTATTGCTGCATATTTCGATTACGAGATATGGCATATGGACGTCAAAACCGCTTTCCTTAACAGAAACCTTTTGGAGGATGTTTATATGCCACAGCCTGACGGTTTTGTCCTACCTAAACATGCAGTCAATGTTTGCAAGTTAAATCGATCTATTTAAGGATTGAAGCAAACATCACGTTCTTGGAACCAGCGTTTTCATGAGATCATAAAAGAATATGATTTCATTCAAAACGAGGATGATCCTTGTGTATATAAGAAGGTTAGTGGGAGCGCACTGACATTCATTGTCCTTTATGTTGATGATGTATTGCTTATTGGCAATGACATTCCCATGCTACAATCGGTGAAAGCTTGGCTTTCATTAAAATTCTCCATGAAGGATCTAGGAGAAACAGCCTTTATTCTAGGAATAAAGATCTACAGGGATAGATCTAGAAAGCTACTTGGACTCTCCCAGTGCATGTACATTGACAAAGTGTTGAAGAAATTCAACATGGAACAGTCTAAGAGGGGACTGTTGCCAGTGTCACATGGCGTCACTCTATCTAAGGATATGTGTCCTAAAACTCAAGATGAGAGACACAACAAGAGTCTGATCCTGTTCGCTTCGGCAGTCTGATCGATCATGTATGCCATGATATGTACGCGACCTGATGTTTCGTATGCTTTGAGCATGTGTAGTTGCTATCAGGCCGATCCAGGTGATGGTCACTGGATGGTGGTTAAGAATATCCTTAAGTATCTTAGACTAACTAATGATACTTTCTTAATCTATGGAGATGGAGAACTTGAGGTAACTGGGTTTACCGATGCAAGTTTCCAAACAGATAAAGACGATTGTAAGTCGCAATCTGGGTACATATTTTGTTTGAACAACGGAGCAGTAAGCTGGAAATCTTCCAAGCAAGAGACTGTTGTCGATTCAACATTAGAAGCGAAATTGTAGGACACAGAAATTGGCGATGCTGTTCTAGGCTCGCGACCTAGTTGGGAGTATGGAATAGCCCGTGAGGGAACTAAACCGGAGAAATAACATGGAGTCGCCACCCGATGTGAACCGGGAAAATGATTTAAGGCCACACTCACCCCTCGCAAGGGAAGACCTCAAATCGTTGGGTTCGGAATGGTCCCTTACAGCCACTTGTAATGAAATGATTTGTGCAATAACTTAACCGAATCTACGCAACATATATATCCAAGAATAACCTAGATCTAGTTCGCATTCATGAAAGTAAATCCTACGTCTAAGTTTGCATGCTTGAAAGTAAGTTATCATAACGGTAAACATACGATATCACACAATGGGCATGTTGAATTATCAAATATAAAGAATAAATAATATCCTAAACATAAACGTAAATTAAATTCCTATTGCGAAAGAATATAACTATAACATGCATAAAGAAACAACTTACTAATGGCTAAATCATGCTTAAGGAATAAATAACATACTAGCAACCTAATCATGCTCGAATGCAAGGTTGGATGAAACGAAATACGTGTGTCTCTCAAGTGGTACGTGGCATTGTATCCCGAGTGCAAATCGCAATACCGTCCATTCGGATTGGGCTACGAAATTTACGTCCGGGTTTCCATCCGATATACCGTAAGAGAGAACACATATTCCGTTCATCCGGAATTCACATCATGCACCAATCCACAATACTCATATGAAATGAAGTACTAAATTAAATAAAAAATAAAGGATAATTAATAAATAAGGTGCCCTCAGGTCTAACCTATTTTGTCGTCTCTCAAAAGCGCGGTACGCGGTTGTCGGAAGGGTTGATGCTCCGCAACTCCTCCGGTTTACTGGTTCGGCATTTTCCTTCGCTGTTTTGCTGTTTGGGATACTTTTTTTAATCCCTTTTGTGGGGTTTCCGGTCGTGGTATTGGCTTACTGTTTTGCGGTAAAGCGAGGCTGTTTACGTTTACGGTTTACTGGTTTTACGGGGTAGTTTCTGGTGTAGTTTTGGGGTGAATTCTGGACTGTTTCATGGGCAGAATATGCGGCAGTTTGTGCGGTAAAAAACTGGGCAGTTTACGGGGTTTTGACTGGGAAGTTTACGGGGTTTTATGCAGTAAAAACTGAGCTGTTTTGGGTTAATTCGGGGACTATTTTCATGGTGTTTTTGGGACTGGTTTGTGGTACTTTAAGGGGCTGTATGTGAGGGCTATTGCGTTGAAGCAGTGGGCTGTTGAATGAAGGGTTTTGCGTGAGAGGAGGGCGTGAAATAGTGGCTATATCGTGAGGGGCTGTTGATGCTTGAGGCAAGGTGAGGGGTTGTTGATGCGTGAGGCGAGGTGAGGTCATGGGGGTTGTTACATGTGTGGAAGGAGGCATGTGGCGTTGAATGGGGCATTGTGTGTTGATAGTTTAGAGGTTGTTATTGGTTTATGAAGGGTTTATGCGTGAATAGACTTGGGTAATTGCGTGAATAAGCTGAGTTATTTTCTTTGTGTTTTCGTGAGAATGAGCTAGGGTCCAAGGGTTTAGCTTGTGTTTTCTTTTATTGGAAAGGGTTGGGGTTATCCTTGTATAGGTAGGGAAAGAATATTGTAATTATGGGGGGAATATTTAATTTGTGTATCATAAGGAAATGATATCTTTAATTATGGAGGTAATTTTTTTTAGTTAGGAAGATGATTATTGAGATTTGATTTGATTTCATTTAGTTTAGGCATGTGATTTAATTTAATTAGGAATGTGATTTATGAGATTTGATTTGATTTATTTAATTTAGGAATGAGATTTGTTTTGATTTAATTTGATTTGATTTAATTTAATTTTTGACATGTGTTTTAAATGTTTTAATTATTATTGGATGTGATTTAATGGGCTTGGGCTAGGTGGGCGTGTGGCTCTGGTTTTGGGCTAGGTGGGTGTGTGGCTTTGGTTTTGGGCTAGGGATGTGTTTTAAAATAGAGGTCCAACAAGCAAACCCGAACCTAAACAAGCGAATTAAATCCAATAAGATGTCAATTCCTGACTCTTCCCTTCCGATGTTCATTTCCCGCGACTTCCACAATTTAAAGAGATAGTGTCTCCATGTGAGACTCATCATCGGGACTTACATGCAAAAATGGAGTGCCTACAGTCGCCCCCACTTTGATGGGACTTGTGCAGTGTGTGACATTGACAATACTATCAAAGTTATGCAATGCATTCTTCTTTACCTGGCTCGCCAGCTGCCACCTGACTTGCCTGCTGCTTCGAACTGAGTTGATCTGGTGGCCCATTTTCGAACTGTGCTCCATTTTTTGAGTGCCATTTTCGGCATCTGCTGTGTGTGCTCCATTTTTGGAGCGCCATTTTCGGCATCTGTTGTGTGTGCTCCATTTTGGAGCGCCATTTTCGGCATCTGCTGTGTGTGCTCCATTTTAGAGCGTCATTTTCGGCATCTGTTCTGTGTGCTCCATTCTAGAGCGCCATTTTCGGTCTATTTTGGAGCACCATTTTCGGCATCTGTTGTGTGTGCTCTATTTTTGGAGCGCCATTTTCGGCATCTGTCGTGTGTGCTCCATTTTGGAGCTCCATTTTCGGCATCTTGTTGTGTGTGCTCCATTTTGGAGTGCCATTTTCGGCATTTGTTGTGGTCCATTTCCAAACCGTGCTGTGAGATAATATGGCTTATTTTTGAACCGTTACTTGATGAGATGGTCTTTGCCACTACAAACCTGTGAATACAAAACAAAAATTGCATGTATGTGATATGTATGCATGTATGCATGGATATGTTTCCTATTCCGATGGGTTAGGCTTTCCTTGTGCTCATTGGTGCCATTTTCCTGCAAAAGTCTTTGGTCTCCCCCTGGGCCTGCTCATAGTTCCTTTCTGTCGATTCTCTCTTGGTGATTGCTCAGTTTCCTTTAGTCTTATTGCTCAAGTTCTTGATAAATCCCTTATTCGCGGGGTGGTTGACTAGTCGCCCCCAGACTCGATTTAGTTTTTTGCTCTTCGTTGCTTGCACTTGGCCAAAGTAGATCATGTGATGTGACGTTCCAAAACTACTGATGATATGGGCCTCGACCCTAGGACTTATCCCCAAACCTGATACCGATGCTGATGTGGGCCTCAACCCTGAGACTCATCCCAAAACTGATACTGATGTGGGCCTCACCCCCAAACTGATATTGATGTGGGCCTCACCCCAGACTGATACTGTTACGGGCCTCGCCTCTAGACTGATTCCGATGTGGGCCTCGCCCCAAACTGATACTAATGCGGGCCTCACTCCCAAATTGATACTGATGTGGGCCTCGCCCCAGACTGATACTGATATGGGCCTCACCCCAAAACTGATACTGATGTAGGCCTCACCCTAAACTGGTACTGATGTGGGCCTCGCCCTAAACTGGTACTGATGTGGGCCTCACCCCCAGACTGATAATAATGTGGGCCTCGCCCCCAGACAGATACTAACAATGTGATGGTTCATACTGTACTGCCTCCCACGAGATAATCCTGATAGCTAAACATATTTTCGTCCTCAACGGATGCTTCGCGTCGAAACCAAAGAACTTTCAAAGTACTTAATATACTCATATCCGACCGTTTGAATGTGTGATCTGAAATAGACTCCTAGTGTGTGTGTGCCAAGGCTCTGTCGCAGCTTAATTCTTAAGTAAGCCAACTCGATGATTTTGTCTTGGAGAATTGGATCGGTGGGTCTAACCAACCTAGATGTCTTGATCATACTCTGTGATTACTTCTTCGTACTCAACATGATATGGTTTTCTTCTTTCTTTCTTTCGTCTCTTTCTTTTCTTTTCTTTTTCTTTCGAACTTTTTTTTTCTTTTCTTTTTTTCTTTCTTTCTCTTTTTCTGACACACCTACCCTTTAAGGTAGTATTTCTTCTCATGGTGGTCCTAATACTCTCCCATGGGTAGCTTCACGCTTATCGGTTATAGGTGGTCTATTTTTTCTTTTTTCTTTTCAGAGACTTTTCTTCGTTTCGAACCATATCATATATCGTAGCATAAGTAAACCATGATGGACATCCAGGCAAATGGTCATTCACTGATCCGCCATCTCTTCAACTAGTCATCTTGCCGACCACTCAGGCTTCCACTGCTAAGATCCCGTAATTAAGTGCTCGTGAGTCTAGCCGAGATCAACTACTCAAAATATCGGACGAGAGTACATCTCGCACTTATCGTTTCTAAGGTTTCACCCCAAAGCAAATAATGTCATCACCGGACTTATGCCTAACTATTATGGACTAAAAACAAACAATTTTTTTTTCTTTTTTTTTTCTTTTTTTCCTTTTTTTTGAGGCCCCCCAATGGTCTTTTTATCCTTGCCGTAAAATTTTCTGTTTCTTGGTTTCCTTTTTTTCCCTGACATCCAGGTTTGCTAAACTCTTCTTGACGAGTCTTCCATCTTCCCTAACCCAACGGGTATCTATGATGTCTCTTTTAAGACACAAAGGGTTAACATGATACGTGAGATGTATGAGATGCATACGATGTATGAGATATATAAGTTGGCCCAATATCATTTTAAAGTATTCAATCATACTTTTGCGCGGTGCAAACTTGTCCCATTTGAAAAGGCCCAACAGGTTTACACTTTTGCGATAACATGGCTAAACAACTTCAAATGATAAGAGGCCCAAACATAAAATGGTCCATCGGCATTTTAGAAGCTTTTGACCCAATTTTCAAAGGACATGAACTCGTCCCAGTTTAAATGGTCCAACAAGTTCACATCTCTTAACAAAAAGTCCAACTGGATCCACATGACGATGGTCCCAAACATAAACATAATGAAATAATTTCTACTAGTTCTACGACTAAGGTTCACATGTGGGTTTACGGGAGTGCAGACAAAGGCTCTCGCTGACAGGAAATAATTTCTACTAGTTCTACTAGTTCTACGACTAAGGTTCACATGTGGGTTTACGGGAGTGCAAACAATCACCAAGTCCTCCAAATTAGTCTGTCACAACAAGCTGCGGGAAATGATTATTTAGGTGCCTTCACAGCTTTTCCTTATAGAAAGGTAGTGAATGAAGGAAGACACCAAACAATCTCCAAGCCTTAATAATGCCATCGATTAAAACCTTTTCAACCCACTATAGACACGGTTAACTAAAGCACAAATCACAATCACTACAAGACATTATTTCGGGGCCGATTCTCTATCCCTAGTGGAGTCGCCAGACTGTAGGACACAGAAATTGGCGAGGCTGTTCTAGGCTCGTGGCCTAGTTGGGAGTACGGAATAGCCTGCGAGGGAACTAAACTAGAGAAATAACATGGAGTCGCCACCCGGTGTGAACCGGGAAAATGATTTAAGGCCGTACTCACCCCTCACAAGGGAATACCTCAAACCGTTGGGTTCGGAATGGTCCCTTACTTATGCCACTTGTAATGAAATGATTTATGCAATAACTTAACCGAATCTACGCAACATATATATCCAAGAATAATCTAGATCTAGTTCGCATTCATGAAAGTAAATCCTACGTCTAAGTTTGCATGCTTTGAAAGTAAGTTATCATAACGGCAAACATACGATATCACACAATGGGCATGTTGAATTATCAAATATAAAGAATAAATAACATCCTAAACATAAACGTAAATTAAATTCCTATTGCGAAAGAAAATAACTATAACATGCATAAAGAAACAACGTACTAATGGCTAAATCATGCTTAAGAAATAAATAACATACTAGCAACCTAATCATGCTCGAATACAAGGTTGGATGAATCGAAATATGTGTGTCTCTCAAGTGGTACGTGGCATTGTATCCCAAGTGCAAACCGCAATACAGTCCATTCGGATTGGGCTACGGAATTTACGTCCGGGTTTCCATCCGATATACCGCAAGAGAGAACACATATTCCGTTCATCCGGAATTCACATCATGCACCAATCCACAATACTCATATGAAATGAAGTACTAAATTAAATAAAAAAATAAAGGATAATTAATAAATAAGGTGCCCTCAGGTCTAACCTATTTTGTCGTCTCTCGAAAGCGCGGTACGCGGTTGTCGGAAGGGTTGATGCTCCCCAACTCCTCCGGTTTACTGGTTCGACGTTTTCCTTCGCTGTTTTGCTGTTTGGGATACTTTTTTTAATCCGTTTTGTGGGGTTTCTGGTCGCGGTATTGGCTTACTGTTTTGCGGTAAAGCGAGGCTGTTTACGTTTACGGTTTACTGGTTTTACGGGGTAGTGTCTGGTGTAGTTTTGGGGTGAATTCTGGACTGTTTCATGGGCAGAATATGAGGCAATTTGGGCTGAAAACTGGGCAGTTTACGGGGTTTTGACTGGGCAGTTTACGGGGATTTGTGCAGTAAAAACTGGGCTGTTTTGGGTTAATTCGGGGACTATTTTCGAGGTGTTTTTGGGACTGGTTTGTGGTACTTTAAGGGGCTATATGTGAGGGCTATTGCGTTAAAGCAGTGGGCTGTTGAATGAAGGGTTTTGCGTGAGAGGAGGGCGTGAAGTAGTGGCTATATCGTGAGGGGTTATTGATGCGTGAGGTTAGGTGAGGGGTTGTTGATGCGTGAGGCGAGGTGAGGTCGGAGGGGTTGTTACGTGAGTGGAAGGAGGCATGTGGCGTTGAATGGGGCAATGTGTGTTGATAGTTTAGAGGTTGTTATTGGTTTATGAAGGGTTTATGCGTGAATAGACTAGGGTGATTGCGTGAATAAGCTGAGTTATTTTCTTTGTGTTTTCGTGAGAATGAGCTAGGGTCCAAGGGTTTAGCTTGTGTTTTCTATTATCTGAGAGGGTTGGGGTTATCCTTGTATAGGTAGCGAAAGAATATTGTAATTATGGGGGGAATATTTAATTTGTGTATCATAAGGAAATGATATCTTTAATTAGGGAGGTAATTTGTTTTAGTTAGGAAAATGATTATTGAGATTTGATTTCATTTCATTTAGTTTAGGCATGTGATTTAATTTAATTAGGAAGGTGATTTATGAGATATGATTTTATTTATTTAATTTAGGAATGAGATTTGTTTTGATTTAATTTGATTTGATTTAATTTAATTTTTGACATGTGTTTTAAATGTTTTAATTATTATTGGATGTGATTTAATGGGCTTGGGCTAGGTGGGCGTGTGGCTTTGGTTTTGGGCTAGGTGGGCGTGTGGCTTTGATTTTAGGCTAGGGATGTGTTTTAAAACATAGGTCCAACAAGCAAACCCGAAGCTAAACAAGCGAATTAAATCCAATAAGATGTCAATTCCTGACTTTTCCCTTCCGACGTCCGTTTCCCGCGACTTCCACAATTTAAAGAGGTAGTGTCTCCATGTGAAACTCATCATCGGGACTTGCATGCAAAAATGCAGTGCCTACAGGAATATATTGCTGCAGCTGAAGCAGCAAAAGAGGCAGTTTGGATCCGTAAATTCCTAATTGGATTAAGAGTAGTTCTGTTAGCAGCTGAGCCCGTTCCATTGTATTGTGACAATAACGGGGCTATAGCGCAGGCTAAGGAACCGTGGTCTCATCAACTATCCAAGCATGTTCTTCGACGTTTCCATCTGATTTGTGAGATTATACATCATGAGGATGTGAAGATCGAAAAGGTCGCATCATATGACAACATTGCAGATCCGCTGACGAAAGTTATTCCTCAGCAAACGTTTGAGCGACATGTACACAGTTCAGGTGTTAGATACTTGAGTGACTGGCTAGAGGCCAAGTTGGAGATTGTTGGACAATTATGACACATAGCGTCACTATTTGTAAAAGACATTGTGGTTTTTGTACAAATTAACTATGTGACAATGGAAATTGTTGTTTTATCATTTTGTACTTAGATTACTTGAATACACATAAATGATAAAAGTCCTTATGATTAGTTCCGGATTATAAGATATGAGACAGTATCAATCCACGAAGGTTTAATCATTAAATATCCATAGTCGTAGTATTATCGAGACTGGACATCGATAATGCGGAATAGACTAGTATTGCACTTGTGCGTGTTATGGAAGCGTAACAGCATAGTTCTCATATATTTAAGTATTGGATACTTATGCAAGTGTGATAGGAGGTTGTGTTTGCCGATGGTACGGAAACAGCTTCACTCTGGATAGACCCCTCGGAATCCCATTGGTAGTATGACTATGTGTCTATGGGAATCCGATTCAGGGTAGGTGTATTTGGTCTTAACCTGAGACTTGCATCGCTAGTACTTGCGACAATCAATACGCTTTGGTTTTGGTCGTCCGGGACTTTAACAGGTTATGTGCTCTTCTGGGTTTATTGATAATCGTAGTGTATTGGGTGTGATGTCAAGACGGAAGTATCACTTCAGACATATGGAGATGATGATCACGTAGGGATACGGAACTGGTACTCTAATGTGTTGCAACCATTGGGATAATATGACAAGGTCATGATTATCCGATTAAAGAGACTAGTTGCTTGTGATCCGATATACGCTTCGTACGGGGCAGACACTATTCCAGCCCCAAGCCTAGCATGTGACATCTGATATTGGATCGTAATACGCAATACTACATATACTACGCCTGACAAAGATTATATATTCCTTAAAGAATATTTCTGGAGAATTGGGTAGGCACGGTGTTTTGCTAGAAGCCAACCATGTCTTGTAAATCAGTAAAAATGTGGTACGGGGTACGCACGTGTTCGGATAGTCCGACGACCGTATTTACAACCAACATATCCAGAGATCTCATGGGTCGCTTCTCGAAGATTCACCGATGACGTATGACTCGGACATAATTAATCTGAGATTAATTATAAGTGAGAGAAAATTAATCTAGGATTAATTGCGGAAAGATTTTATGTAGGATAAAATTCAATTAATAGAGAGAGAACGATTAATTCGAAATTAATCGATAAAATAATATATTTGATATATTAACGGAATTAAAATTAGATTTTAATTCGGGCGAACGAATTAATTTAGAATTAATTCGCGAGCGACTTTAATAGTAATTTTGCTAGGCATAATTATTTAATTAAATTTGATTTAATTACGTCGCAACGGATAATTCGTTAATTCGGAACTAACGAACCCGAGCCTGGAATGTTTTTACGGGCCCTCTCGGATTTTGAATTAAAGTGGGGTCCACAAGTTACATCACTGGTCAACTTTGTCACTTTAGCTTGATGGAAGTTGTTGGTAGTTGAAAACTTATAAATTACACTGCTATTATTTTATTTGAAGTGTAAAGTGACATATACCAACTTTTGGTATTTGGTAATTAGATTTTTGAAATCAAAAATTCATTCACTCTTCCTCTTTCTCTCTCTTTCACGGTGAAAGTGAAAATTTCCCTTCTATTTCTTGGCTTGGCCGAGAATTACAAAGCCAAAGGAAGCAATTTGTTGCAAATTTTTTCAAGTGCTAGCACACATTACATCATACAAAGGTGATAGGGAAACATTCCCTAGAGTTTGGAATCTCAAACTTCAAGCTTGGAGCTTCAACATACATAAAAGAGAGTAGCTTGGAACAACTTCTCATAGTGGAATTTTTGAACTCTACACCTACATCTAATCCGTTCAATGTAAGTATTTCCGCTACTTCTTTGCGTATTCACACATCAATTTTGCTTAAAATGATCTTGGATTGTTCTTAGAGACCCTACAGTCTTTCTTTTCAGAATTGTGTATATAACATGTGAATTGTGTGATGCACATATCCACTGGAATGCGTCTCAAGAGTCTTAGATATGTCATCTAAAGACTCCTTACTCAAGCCATCCCTAATGAATTTAATTTTATCTTCATGGTTATCAGACACCATTCCTAAAGAACGACAACGAGTATTACATGTCATACGAGCACATTTATAGCAAACACCCATTCTTTTAGCTTTTATCTTTTTAGCATAGGTGTTCTTTCCTAAACCAGGAAGATATGAAATAAAAGAGTCAGTGGACTCACCTGCCAATCAGACCTGTGCTTCAATAATCCAACGACTGTCATTAGGAATACCTTTGATCATCAGCAGTCTCATTCGTTCCAAGCGAGCTTTGTAGACTTTCATCAGAGAGTTTTGAGGGAGAGAAGAAAATTACTTGTGAAGATTTGAGAGAACTTCTTCCATCCTGAAATGACTTTACCTGCAAAAATTAAACATGCAAAAATAAAACACACTAAATCTGAATATATACAAAAATTGCTTGGGTTGCCTCCCAGCTAGCGCTAATTTTAAAGTCGTCAACTAGACATGACTGCCCGAACGTTAGGCTGGATCTGAAAGTGTGACACTTTCTTTTTGTTGCTCAAATGATTCTCCCCAGTAGTGCTTGACACGCTTGTTTTTAACCTTGAATATTTTGTTTGAGTTGGGATCATGTAACTCAACGGCTTTATCTGGTAAAACTTTGGTGATTGAGAATGGACCTGACTACCATGATTTTGGCTTCCATGGGAAGAGTTTCAACCTTGCTTTGTTTAACAGTACCCTCTACCCTGGTTCTAGTTGTATGCGCACTAATTTCTCATCATGTCCCTTCTTGGCCTTTTCTTTGTACAGTTTGGCATTCTCAAAAGGTTGTATATGAAATTCCTCCAATTCATTGAACTGGTAGAACTGTTTATCTTCTGTTACTTGTAGTGCAAGAATAGGCTTTTTCAGTATGCAGTACATTTTATCTTCAGTCTCCACAGACAGTTGACATGCTTTAAGTTTGTCAGTAAAACTTTACATTGCATTGGAGTTCTGAATGGTACTATGTATCACATCAAGTCTGAAACATTCCTCATTCTTTTCGTCATCCGGGAAATTCATTGCTTTGAAAACATTGAATGTTACTTCTTGGTCTTGTACCCTCATGGTTAGTTCTCCTTTTTGTACATCAATAATGGTTCGACCTGTAGCCAAGAATGGTCTCCCGATGATGATCGGCACATCTTCGTCTTCCTCCATATCAAGGACAATAAAATCTGCTGGGAAAATAAATTTGTCAACCTTGACCAGCACATCCTCAACTACACCTCTCGGAAATACGAGCCTGAGGTGGGCATTGTTTCTCCAATCTGAAATTTCCTGAAAATAGAAAAAGGCATCAAGTTAAAACTTGGACCTATATCACACAAAGCCCTACCGAAGTTATACTCTCCTATGATGCAAGGAATGGTGAAACTGCCAGGATCCTTCAACTTTGGGGGAAGCTTCCTCTGGATAATAGCGCTGCATTCTTATGTTAATTTTACTGTCTCGTAATCTCCCAATCTTCTCTTTCGTGAAAGAATGTCTTTCATGAATTTGACATAGCTAGGCATTTGTTCCAAAGCTTCTGCAAATGGAATGTTGATATGCAGTTTTGTGAAGACCTCCAAGAATCGAGCAAACTACTTGTCCAGTTTGTTTTTCTGGAGACGCTGTGGAAAAGGTAGAGGTAGAGTGGTTCTTTCTTGATCTTTTTCCTTTGTTTCTTTTTCCTCCATCTGTGGAACTGCTTCGCTGCTTTCTTTTGGAACTTATTTAATGGATGCCTTGATTCCAACATCTTTGTTGATTTATATACCGCTTTTTAAAATGATGGCATGACATTGCTCATTCCCCATGTTCCTTGGATTTGGTTCTGTGTTACTGGGAAAGATTCATGGCGGTTTGTAACTCTGAGCATTGGTCAGTTGTCCAATTTGATTCTCCAGTGCTTTAATAGATGAAGATTGTCTTTGAATCAAAGCATCCTATTTTTTTAATTGGGCCAGCACTTCCGCTATTCCTGGTTCTTTTTCTGCTCCTGGCTTTGCTGTTGGAATCCTGGTGGTGGATTGTTCATTTGTCATGAATTATTGCTCCATGCGAAATTGGGATGATTCCTCTACCCTGGGTTGTAGGTATTGGAATATGGATTGTTCCCCTGTCTGTTGAAATTGTTGACGTAATTCACTATTTCTTTATGTTGGGTTGTCTCTGGTGCTCCTCCATATGGTAAACTTGTGGATCCAGTATTACCTTGCATGCTAAGAGTTTCCATGAATTTGCATATCTGATCCAGCTTGGCATTCACTGCTGTGTTGGCCCCAACTTCATAAATTCCAGCAATTCTTTGGATCATGCTCCTTTCTGTTGGCCACAAGGAATTATTGTTGTCCATTTCTTCAATTAAGTCTCAGGCCTAATCTTCTCCTTTTGCCATTAAAGCTCCACCAGCAGTAGCATCAATTGTGGTTCTCATTATTCCAGAAAGTCCATTATAAAAGGTTTGGACTTGTAGCTACTTTTCAATCTCATGATGAGGATATTTTCTAAGTAAATTCTTGTACATTTCCCAAGCTTTGCAGAGGGATTCTAAGTCTTGTTGCACAAAGGATGTGATGTCATTCCTTAGCTTTGCAGTTCTGGCTGGTGGAAAGTACTTTGCAAGGAATTTGGAGGCAAGAGTGTTCCAAGTTGTGATGGAACCTGCTAGTAGTGAATGTAGCCAAGCTTTAGCCTTGACTTTCAAGGAATATGGAAAACACGCAGTCTCATCTGAATGCATGTTTTGA
>SKCR01002442.1:0-27359 GCA_019454045.1 Zanthoxylum bungeanum
CTATATAGATCTTCCTTATTACCTTTGGGGTTACGCTTTACTTACTGCTGCCTACATACTTAATAGGATTCCATCGAAAGCTGTTTCTAGGACCTCTTATCATATATGGCTTGGTAGAAATCCAAGTCTTAAGCATTTAAAGATTTGGGGTTGTCATGCATACGTTAGAATTACATAGCGGGATAAACTAGCACCCAGAGGGTATAAATGTAGGTTCGTTGGATATCCTGATAATTCCATGGGATATCAATTCTACAATTCCGGGCAACGATGTATTTGTTGTTCACTTTGTAACTTTTCTTGAAAAGCAATTTTTGAGAGAAAGTGAGAATTGTGGAAAGATTAAACTTAATGAGTTTGATCCCAACATTAAGGAACCTGATATGGAACCAGATATCCAATTAGATGAAGGTGTTGGACAATTATGACCCATAGCATCACTATTTATACATAACATGGTGTTGTTGTACAAATTAACTATGTGACAAAGGAAATTGCTCTTTTATCATTTGTAATTGGATTACCGGGATATATAAATGATAAAAGTCCATATGATTAGTTCCAGATTAATAAGAAATGAGACAGTATTAATCCACTAAGATTTAATCATTAAAACATCCCTAGTCGTATTATTATCGAGATTGGACATCGATAATGCGGAATAGACTAGTATTGCACTTTGTGCGTGTTATGGAGCATAACGGCATAGATCTAATATATTTGGGTATTGGATACTCATGCAAGTGTAATAGGAGGTTTGTTTACCGATGGTATGAAACAGCTTCGCTCTGGATAGACCCCTCGGAATTCCATTGGTAGTATGACTATGTGTCTATGGAAGTCTGAATCAGGGTAGGTGTATTTGGTCTTAACCTGAGACTTACATCGCTAATACTTGAGACAATCAATATACTTTGGTTTTAGTCGTCCAGGGCTTTAACAGGTTCTGTGTACGCCTCTTCTGGGTATATTGAGAATCGTAGTGTATTGGGTGTGATGTCAAGATGGAAGTATCACTTCATTCATATGGAGATGATGGTCACGTAGGATAAGGAAATGGTACTCTTGTATACTGCAGCTATCGGGATAATATGACTAGGTCATGTTTATCTGATTATAGAGACTAGCTACCAGAGATCTGATATGTGCTTCGTACGGGGCAGACACAATTCCACAGCCCCAGGCCTAGCATGTGACATCTTATACTGGATCGCAATACGCAATACTACGTATACTACGCCTGATACAGATTATATATTCCTTTAAGAATATTTCTGGAGAATTAGGTAGGCACGGTGCTTTGCTAGAAGCCAACCATGTCTTGTAAATCAGTAAAAACGTAGTACTAGGTACGTACGTGTTCGGATAGTCCGACGGCCGGATTTACTACCAACATATCCATGGATCTCATGGGTCGCTTCCTGAAGATTCACCGATGACGTATGACTCGGACATAATTAATCTGGAATTAATTATAAGAGAGAGAATTAATCTAGGATTAATTACGGAGAGATTTTATCTGGGATAAAATAATATTTGAAGAGAGAACGATTAATTGGGAATTAATCGATAAAATAATATATTCGATATATTATATGAAATTAGATTTCGATGAGGAATTAAAATTAGATTTTAATTCGGGCGAACGAGTTAATTTAGAATTAATTCACTAACGACATGAATAGTAATTTTGTTAGGCATAATTATTTAATTAAATTTGATTTAATTACGTCACAACGAAAAATTCGTTAATTAGGAATTAACGAAATCGAGCCCAAAATGTGTTTGCGAGGCCACTCCAATTTTGAATCATGTGCGGCCCACAAGTCACATCGCTTGTCACATCACCTTTCACTTTACTGATGGATGTCAAGTCACCTTTTGGTGATTGACAACCAGTCACTATTCATGATGGTGGTGGTTGTGGGCAATAAATGCCATTTTGCCTCCAAAATTGTTTTTTTGCTTTTTGGCAAGGCTTTTACCAAATTTTGTAAGGACTTTTGGTATTTGTTTTTAGAAAACCAAAATACTAAAAACAACACAACACAATTCTTTCTCTCTCTCATTTCATCTTTGGCCGAATGGCCTTCTTGTTTTTTTCATCTCCATGGCCGAATTCAAGGCTTCATTTTCTCTCCCATTTGGCTTGGCCGAATCATGTTGATAAGATGAAGAAAAATTGTTGCAATTTTTCAAGATGCTAGCACATCCAAGGAGTCATTCAAAGGTGATAGGGAAACCCATTCATGAGCATGGAATCAACACTCAAAGCTTGGAGCTTGAAGATCCACACAAGGAGCACAACAAAGGGCTTGGCCGAAACTTCAAGGAAGAAATTTTTTTTTTGTGTTCAACGCATCACAAATCCGATCAAAGTGAGTATTTCCGCTACTTTAAATTTGTTGTATTCGCACATTTCATTGCTTAATTGATCTTGGTTTGACCTAGAAAACCCAACAATGGTATCAGAGCGGTTATAAGCATGAAATGAATTTAGGGTAAATTTTGGGTAAAATGATTTGAGCATGATTTGATAAAATTGATTGTTTAAGTATGCTTGAATGATGATGACTTAGAGTTATGCATGATCAATTTGATGAAAATTGAATTGGATTATTTTTTCCCCAAAAATTTGGTTTGGCCGAATACTAGGGGCCCTAAAGTCATGGTGATTTTTGTTTTTTGAATCATTGGATGAGTTTAAAAGACATGGGATAAATTGATTTATGATTTAATTGGATTGAAATCGAAATCGAATATAAAATCCCTATATTACCGTGAACAAAAAGCATGTTGGAATTGATTTTGCTTCAATTATGTTGGACATGAATTGATAATTAGAAAGCATGATTAATTATGTAAATTGTATTTTGGAAATGTTAATTTGACTAATTAATTATGGCTAATGCACTTTAATTGATTAAATTATGATATTTGGAATATTGGAATTTAATTAGTTGGGCTAAATTTGGAATTGGGCTAATAAAGTTGTATTTGGGCTTATTGGGCTCGTTGGGCCAAGTTTGGTTTAGGTTAATGGTTGGATCCAATTGGGCCTAAAACCATTTCCATAAAGTCCAAATATGATTAAATGGGCCTTTAATATTTTAATTGGGCCTAATGGGCCTAAATTGATTTTTGGCAAAGGGTGATTCCTTATTGGGCTTTGGTTGCCAAAGCCCATGCCTTATAAATTAATTGAAAGCCCATTGGACTTTAATTAAATTGACATTGGATGTTAATTGGCTTTGAGACCCGTCAAGATTGGATTTAGAATCTAAGTCGCAAATGCTCATTAATAAAGTGTAATTATTTAATTTGGAATTAAATAAAGAATTAGTATTGAATACAAATTAAATTAGAATTAATATTGTAGTTTATATAATTCAAGAATCGTACTTTGAGTATTTAGTCTTAAAACGAGTTGACTCACGCAAATCAAATCGTTGTTTTGAACATTGGATGGTCATTATTCCAGATTAATTAATTGGATTAGATTGATTGATAACATGTTTTGTGTGAATACATGGATGTGATGTATGAATAATATATATCGGATGGATATTAGATGGGTGAGGGCAATTTTGGAAATTGTTGTAATAAATTTAGAATTATTTAAATTGGACCTGCGTGTCCAAGCCTATTACCTCTTGATTCTTGTATTTCTCTTCTCACCTATTCCCCTCATGTAAATGAGGTTTCTTTAGAAGTGTTATGTAATGGGGTAGAAGTAAGATTTGTGCTAGAGGGAGAGAGGAAAGGGAGAGATTTGTTCTAGGAACAAGTGTTTTAAATATCCATCTTGCATATCATTATTAATTTATCGCGCCTTATTATGCTTTTAGAATGCATGCTAAGGGTGTATGATGAGACCTAATCAAAATAATTATTGGTTGCCAATTACACGAAAAACCATCAACAAATATTAGCGTTTTTCTTCCATTGAATGATTCATTCTCAAGATCCAAGATTGGCACTGGTTTGTTGGCCTCCAAGGTCAAGACCTTTGTCCATCGCGGATGTGTTTGAATCATGAAGGCTTTGTTCCATATCGCATGTCTTGTCCAAGTTGTGATGTTGGCCAAAGTCAAGATCACTTCTTGTTCATCGACATCGATTACGAAGCTTTCCAAAGTCAATGGGTCCCGCTTAACTGGAATCATTAAGTTTGTTGTGCCAAAGCCAAGGCTTAGTTGATTTAAAGGAAAAAGGTTAGGCAATATATTGGATATATTGACATATATTAGATATATGTTTCGGACTTGGATGTCCACCTACTGGATCTAGGAATTGGATGAGATCCAATTGATCTTAGAGATCTACCTAGTTAAATATCATACAGCTTGTTGGCCAAAGTCATGGTTGTGTGTTATTTAACGGGATCCTAGCCCACTAGGAAATTAAGTTTCCCGAGTACTCAACATAAGGTTAGAGACTAGCCGAACAATAGTGTGAGGAAAGTATTAAATTTGCAATTTCGTTTAGATACTTGCCAATACGCGTCATATCATTTTCGTCAATTTTAAATAAATATATTAGTTGGACTAATATTTAATTGTTGTTTTAATTAAACAGTTGGACTGTATTCAAACTATTTCATTTATAGTTGATTATATAATTGGATTATAGTAATCAATATTTGAATTTAACCAATCAAATTATAGTTGATTATATAGTTAGACTATAGTAATCATTATATCTAATTGTACCCGAAATCGTTGATTGGATAGTTGGACTATTGAAATCAAGATAACATGAAGATTAGCGTTTAAAACACAATCCTATGTGAAAATGTTTTTAAACGGCTTTAATTTTCAGATTGGGAATAGAACCTCAGGATAGTCCTGGGAACTGAGAAATTATTCTATTTGATAGAAAATTCTTTGGGCCTAAGCCTGGAGTTGAGCGAATAGTAGAGCATTAGCTTTGGAAGACTCATGGTGATGATAACTTTAGTGCTCAATCCATTATGCTTAATGCAATGAAACTTTAATTCCGCCGTCATAATTAAAGATTAGATCCTTAGACCATGATGTTGAAATTGAAGGATCTTCAAAGATCTATTTTAGATCTTAGAAGTACAAATTGCAAAAAAAGCTCTTTCGCTCGTGTATATCAGAGGGTACGTTTGTCGAGCACTAGGTGTCGCAGATGATTGTTGACATCGATCAACTAGGTTAGATGGGCATTACCTACATGGCCGAGACTACCAAAGATTTGATTTTATAGTCTCTACCCGAAAGCTGGGGCAGGTTCATTATGAATCAAGAGTAAACTCTTGGAGAGTTGATGGCTATGCTCAAGGAAGCAGAGCCAGAACTTCTAAAATGGGCAAAGGCAAAATCATCACAGTCTTCTGGGAAGACAAAAGGACATATCCCAAGATGTCTGCCTAAACTATGGCAAACGGGGTCACTGGAAGCGTGACTGCCGTATGGACAAGGCAGGCATGAAGGAAGTGAAGAGGGGCAAGGCTCCGACTTCAAGCATGTTTGTCATAAACATGTTCACTACTGGTTTCAAAATTGGATTTTTGATACTAAGTGTTGTACATATATATGTACTGATGTGCGGAATCTGCTGATTAGCAGGAGACTGACTTCAATTGAGATTGACCTGCGAGTCAGAAATGGGACGAGAGTAACTGTTTTAACCATAGAAACCTATGTTTAGGAACTACCCTTCGGGTATGTACTTAAATTAGGAAACTATTATAATGTACCTAGTTTGACTAGAAACATTATCTCTATATCTAAGTTTAACCCATTGCGGGTATACCTTATATTTTAGAACACTAAAGTGTTTTATTTATAAGATGATATTGAGATAAACACATTAGATGTGAATAACAGTATTTATATTTTGAATATAAATGAATCTCAAATTATAACATGACAAACAAATAGCTCAAACTGAATTAATCAGATGAGACTTATTTGTGGCATTGTTGTCTGGGACACATTAAACAAGACTCGTATATCCACACTTTCTAAGAGTGGTACTAGGATGGATTTGATTCTCATCAAATGATGTATACAAATCTAGTTTATTAGGCAAAGTGCCTAAAACACCTTTTACTTGGTAAAAGTGCAAGTGCCACCGATCTGTTGGCCCTCATTCATAGTGACGTAAGTGGGCCCATGTCTAGCTAGGCTAGAGGTGGATATGAACACTTCGTAACCTTTACGGATGTAGCATCGTGTTATGGTTATGTGTTTCTTTTGAAACATAAATCGGAAACTTTTGATAAATTCAAAGAGTTTCGACACGAAGTAAGAAAACAAATCAGTAAAAGTATTAAAACTATCACGGTTAGACCGTGATGGAAATACTTAAGCAATAAGCTTCTCAATTATTTGAAAGAGTATAGTATTCTTTCACAGTTGACTCCTCTCGGAACACCTCAATTGAGCGGTGTGTCCAAACGGAGAAACCGAATTTTGTTGGACATGATAAGGTTAATTATGAGTCGCTCTGAGCTACCATTTTCCTTCTAGGGATACGCATTTGACAGTGCAATGCTTATTTTGAATAAGGTTCCATAAAAATCTGTTTGACAGACTTCATATTAGATATGAACAGGAAAGAAACCAGGTTTTCTCATTCCTGAATATTTGGGAATGCTGGGCATATGTTTGCATGATACCAAACTCGAACCCAAATCGGATAAGTGCCTAATTTGTAGGTTTTCCTAGGCAAACCAAAGTATAGTACTTATACAACTCACAAGAGAACAATGTAATTGTTGCTCTCCATGCGGTTTCCTAAGAGGAATACCTATATGCAGTGGTAAGTGGGGGAGGAAAGTAAAACTCGATGAAAATCGGAGTAATACTACTCAAGGCACTGAATCCTTAATGGAACACAAACAGTTCATCAGGGATGAAACTGTACCACAATCTTCGAAAACACAAGAACCACGTAAGTCGGAGAGAGTCAGAAAACAACCTGAGAGGTATGGGTTTCTGATCTCACCTCATGAAGATGTCAATCTTATTGAGGAAGACGAACTGGCTACGTATGAGGAAGTGATACAAGGTATCGACTCCCTATTATGGCAAAGTGTCATGATGTCTGAAATGGATTCCATGTATACCAATCAAGTTTAGACAATGGTTGATGTACTTGAAGGCATTGTGCCTGTTAGTACTATATCAGTCTTCAAGGAAGACATACATGAATGGCAACATACCAACGTACAAAGCTAGGCTTGTAGCGAAAAAGGTATCGTTATCAACATTGTGTTGATTACGACGAAACATTTTAATCATTGCCATGATTAAATCCATTTGGATAATGCTTGCTAATGCTGCATATTTCATTTATGAAATATGGCAGCTGAACATCAAAATCGCTTTCCTTAAACGGAAACCTTTTGGAGGATGTTTACAACATCCTGACGATTTTGTCGTACCAATACAAGCAAACAAGGTTTGCAAGTTAATTCGATCCATTTATGGATTGAAGTAAGCATTGCGTTCTTGGAACCAGCATTTTGATGTAATCATAATGGTATATGAGTTAATTCAAAACAAAAATGATTCTTGTGTATATAAGGAGGTTAGTGGGAGCGCACTGAGAATGATTGTCCTATATAATGATGATATATCATTTCTTGGAAATGATATTCCCATAATACAATCGTGTGAAAGATTGGCTTTCATGAGAAAATTCTCCATAGAATTCTGGGGAGAGACAATCTTTATTCTAGGAATAAGGATCTACTGGGATAGATCTAAAAGTTGTTGACACTCTCCGAGAACTCGTACATTGAAATATATGTACGCGACCTGGTGTCTCATATTCTTTGAGCATATGGAGTCACAATCAGGCCAATCTAAGTGATAGCACTGGATTGATGTTAAGAATATCTTTAAGTGTCTTAGATGAACTAAGGATGCTTTCTTGAACTATGGAGAATGAGAACTTGAAGTGACTGGGTTCACTGTTGCAAGTTTCCTAACCGATAAAAACGACTATAGGTCGTAATAAGGATATTATATAGTTTGAATAACGGAACAGTGAGCTGGAAATCTTCCAAGCAAGATATTGTTGCCGAATAAACAACAAAAGGGAATATTGCTGCAGCTGAGGCAGCAATAGAAGCACTTTAGATCTATATAATCCTAATTGGATTAGGAGTAGTTCTGTTAGCAGTTGAGCTAGGCTACAGCTAAATAATGGTCTCATCAATGATACTTCAACTATTCATCTGATTCATTCGGATCATACATCGTGGCGATGTGATGATCGAATAAATCACATCAGATGATAACATTGCAAATCCGGTGACGAAAGTTGTTTCTCAGCAGAAGTTTGAGCGAACCGTACATAGTTCAAGTGTAGGACACTTGAGTGATTGGCTATAGGCCAAGTGGGAGATTGTTGGACAATTATGACCCATAGCATCACTATTTGTATTGAATATGGTGTTGTTGTACAAATTAACTATGTGACAAAGGAAATGCTCTTTTATCATTTGTAATTGGATTACCGGGATATATAAATGATAAAAGTTCATATGATTAGTTCCGGATTAATAAGATATAAGACAGTATTAATCCACTAAGGTTTAATAATTAAAACATCTCTAGTCGTAGTATTATCGAGATTGGACATCGATAATGCGGAATAGACTAGTATTGCACTTGTGCGTGTTATGGAAGCATAACGGCATAGTTCTCATATATTTGGGTATTGGATACTCATGCAAGTGTAATAGGAGGTTGTGTTTACCGATGGTACGGAAACAGCTTCGCTCTGGATAGACCCCTCGGAATTCCATTGGTAGTATGACTATGTGTCTATGGAAGTCTGAATCAGGGTAGGTGTATTTGGTCTTAACCTGAGACTTACATCGCTAATACTTGCGAAAATCAATATACTTTGGTTTTAGTCGTCCAGGGCTTTAACAGGTTCTGTGTACGCCTCTTCTGGGTATATTGAGAATCGTAGTGTATTGGGTGTGATGTCAAGATTGAAGTATCACTTCAGTGACATGGAGATGATGGTCACGTAGGATAAGGAACTGGTACTCTTGTATGCTGCAGCTATCAGGATAATATGACTAGGTCATGTTTATCCGATTATAGAGACTTGTTACCAGAGATCCGATATGTGCTTCGTACGGGGCAGACACAATTCCAGCCCCAAGCCTAGCACGTGACATCCGATACTGGATCGCAATACGCAATACTACGTATACTACGCCTGATACAGATTATATATTCCCTTAAGAATATTTCTGGAGAATTAGGTAGGCACGATGTTTTGCTAGAAGCCAACCATGTCTTGTAAATCGGTAAAAACATAGTACTAGGTACGTACGTGTTCACCGATGACGTATGACTCGGACATAATTAATCTGGAATTAATTATAAGAGAGAGAAAATTAATCTAGGATTAATTACGGAGAGATTTTATCTGGGATAAAATACTATTTGAAGAGAGAGAACAATTAATTTGGAATTAATCGATAAAATAATATATTCGATATATTATACGAAATTAGATTTCGACGCGGAATTAAAATTAGATTTTAATTCGGGCGAATGAGCTAATTTAGAATTAATTCGCTAGTGATGTGAATAGTAATTTTGCTAGGCATAATTATTTAATTAAATTTGATTTAATTACGTCGCAACGGAAAATTCGTTAATTAGGAATTAATAAACCCGAGCCCATAATGTGTTTGCGAGGCCACTCCGATTTTGAATCATGTGCGGCCCACAAGTCACATCGCTTGTCACATCACCTGTCACTTTAGTGATGGATGTCAAGTCACCTTTTGGTGATTGACAACCAGTCACTATTCATGATGGTGGTGGTTGTGGGCAATAAATGCCATTTTGCCTCCAAAATTGGTTTTTGCTTTTTGGCAAGGCTTTTACCAAATTTTGTAAGGACTTTTGGTATATGTTTTTAGAAAACAAAAAATACTAAAAACAACACAACACAATTATTTCTCTCTCTCATTTCATCTTTGGCCGAATGGCCTTCTTGTTTTTCTCCTCTCCATGGCCGAATTCAAGGCTTCATTTTCTCTCCCATTTGGCTTGGCCGAATCATGTTGAGAAGATGAAGAAAAATTGTTGCAATTTTTCAAGATGCTAGCACATCCAATGAGTCATTTAAAGGTGATAGGGAAACCCATTCATGAGCATGGAATCAACACTCAAAGCTTGGAGCTTGAAGATCCACACAAGGAGCACAACAAAGGGCTTGGCCGAAACTTCAAGGAATAAATTTTTTTTTTATGTTCAACGCATCACAAATCCGATCAAAGTGAGTATTTCCGCTACTTTAATTTGTTGTATTCGCACATTTCATTGCTTAATTGATCTTGGTTTGACCTAGAAAACCCAACAGAAGTATCTACAACACAGGTTCTACATAAGTCGAATAGAATATCAAGGCCTCCTGAGAGACTATTTTTAACATCTGATGTGAGCCTTGATGTTCTCCTCTTGGAGGAAACAAATCCGACTACGTATAAAGAAGCGATATTGGATATTGATTAAGGAAAATGGCAGGTTGCCATGAAATCTAAAATGCATTCAATGCATGCCAATCAAGTCTGGACTTAGTTGAATTTCCTGAATGAGTTAAACATATTTGTTGTAAATGGGTTTACAAAAAGAATCGAGGGCCCGATGGAAAGGTGGAAACCTTTAAGGCCCGACTAGTAGTGAAAGGTTACACTCAATGTCCTGGGATTGACTATGAGGAAACTTTTTCACCAGTAGCCATGCTAAAATCCATTAGGATTCTTTTAGCCATTGCTGCATATCATGACTATGAGATATGGCAGATGGATGTGAAAATCGCTTTCCTAAATGGATTCCTTGAAGAGGATATCTATATGGAACAACCAGAGGTTTTCGTATCCCGAAGATGGAATCGTCATTTTAATGAGATAATTAGATTATCTGGATTCATCAAAAACGAGGAAGAACCATGTGTTTATAAGAAAGTTTGTGGGTGCATGATAAGTTATCCTAGTTTTGTATGTAGATGACATCCTTATCGTAGGAAATGATATAGGGATGATGCAAAGTGTGAAATCCTACCTTTGCAAGAACTTCTCCATGAAAGATATGGGTGAAGCTTCATATATACTAGGTATAATGCTCTAGAAGGATAGAGTTAGGAAGCTTATAGGATTGTCACAATCGACGTACATAGATAAGATATTAGAAAGGTACAGTTTTACCAACTGCAAGGCAGCGAATATACCTTTCTGATACGGCATACATCTTTCGAAGAAAATGACACCTCAAACTGAGGAAGAGAGAGTTAGGATGTCTAACTTGTCATATGCTTCTTATATTGGAAGCATAATGTATGTTATGTTATGTACTAGACCTGACATCAATTTCGGCGTCAGTGTGACCAGCCAATATCAATCTGATCCAGGTAATGATCATTAGACAGCCGTGAAATATATCCTGAAATATCTTAAGGGTATTAGGGATAAGTTTCTGATATATGGAGAAAATGAGTTACAAGTTAAGGGTTATACAGACTCCGACTTCCAAGAAGATCCAAATAATAGAAAGTCTACAGGATACATATTTACCCTTAATGGTGGTGCTGTAAGTTGGCAATTTTCAAAGCAAGTCTCAATAGCTGATTCCACCACTGAGGCGGAATTTATAGCGGCTTTAGAAGTTGCTAAAAAAGCTGTTTGAATTAGAAATTTTATCACAGAACTTAGTGTTGTGCCTAGTATGTGGATTCGATCACATTGTACTGTGATATTAACGGAGCCATCGCACAGACTAAGGAGCCGAGGGCGTATTCCAAGTCTAAACATGTGGAAAGGAAATACCGCGTAATTAGAGATATTATTGAATGAAAGTGGTCTTGAAGGTTCAAGGACAAGACATCATAGCATACCCGCTTACGAAGGCCTTACCTCCTAAGTTATTCGATAATCATGTGGAGGAGATGGGACTACGGTACCATCCAGATTTGCACTAAGCAAGTGGGAGTTTGATGGAGTTGGTGCTTGGAGTGCCAATCCGAATTGTACATTTTATTATTTATTAATAAAATAACTATATTTTTTCATTTCATACCTTATTAATGGTATTGTCATTATGCGTATTATATTGATGTATAGATATGCTAAGAATGACATCGACCTTAGAATAGTTTTGACATTAGGTGTAAACTATTCTTAAAGTAAATATTCCTAGTCATTGGTTTTGGAATACGGTCAAATTCCTATAACCTAGAAAACTAGCACATGTTGTATATTGGAATTGGAGTTCCAATGGTTTAACCCGATGTACCATGGGTTTTGGAAACTCGTACAGACATTTGGGTATTCGTTGAAGCGAATACTGAATGACTCATAGGTGATTCCTAATAGTTAGAAGTACACACCACCGTCAATAGGAACTCCTCAAGTCGAGTAGCATATGTAATCATTTGACTATAGGATAACATTGATTTTGTGTGAGATCCTCCACACTTTGATGCCATGTATTTCAGAAACCTTTCATGGTCTAGCCTCTAGATATTCGTTGGGTATGGACCGATGCACTCAGTAATCAAGTGCGAAGCAAAATAGGATATGCCGGCCCATATGTGTACCATAAGGGGTTTAGGTATCCATGTGAGTAAAGTCACGATTGTTAAATCTTTGTCCAAAGTCGATCACCTAGGGTGGATCGCATCAGTTATGAATAATCATGGACATGTCGATATGAGATGTGCGTCTCGAAAACTTGACGGTATATTCTATGTTTCCTAAGCACAACTTGGATAGCCTACGACGGAGGGATTGTTAAACATATGTGATGACCTTGACTTGTATAGTTCAGAAAGGTCATTCGTGTTCTTCGCGAATTCGGAGGTGGCCGAATTGCGTACATATTAGCTAGGCTTATATGACGAACGTGTCTGAACTTAGAGAGTCCAAATATGAAGTGTACTCATTGAGCACTTGGGTAGCCAATTAATTTTGATAAAAGATAATATTCGATATTATAATTATCAACTAAGATAATCAATTGTTATTGGATATCATTGATTATTTACTTTGACCTAATTGGATTATTTGGATTAATTCAATAATTACACAAGGGCTTAATTGTAAAATCATAATTATCTCTACCATTTTGAGGATATTGTGGTAATTGTAAGTATGTAATAATAGGTGGTTTTGGCTTGATCTAATTGGATTAAATCAAGGTGGCAAACATTTAACTAATCCATTTCCTAATCATTGGCTTGATTTAATTGGATTAAATCAAAGTGGGACACAATGGAGATTAGTCACACCTAATTATACATATTTGGACAAATTATATTAATCCCATTTAAAAGTTGATTATAACTTTTATTAATTAAAAATTACCTAAGTTTTGCTATAAATAGCAAGATTTATGAACATTTTAATTACAAGTACAAATACAAGCAAATTCTTAGAGAAATTAACCTAAGTTAGAGAAGTGTTTAGAGAAGCTTGTGAGGTCTCTACAACATTTCATTTATGAGAAATCAAGATTGGATCTTGAAGTGAAGCTTGCTAGCATTAGAAATCAAGGTTGGATCTTGAAGTCAAGCTTGCACACCTTGGAGGTTCTCCAAAAATTTCAACAAAGGATAAGTAGATAGGATCTTGCATTAAGCTTACTAGGTAATATTTGATCTTCTCCTAAGCTATGGTCATTTGTGTATTAGATACATAATCACATAGCTTAATGTTGAAATAAGGTTAATCAATTGTGTTATAATACTTTAGAAGTATAAACACAAAATGCTTGTAATTAGGTCAAAGATGTTCATGTTGGACATGGAACAATTAATTAGAGTTTGGAACTCTAGATTAAAGCTTAGATTTGTGGCTACCATTCTAGAATCACTTGACCACCTTTGGGTGACCTAGAATTATTCGCGAGACATTTTTTATTGGGATTCTAATTTGGTTTGTGTATTTGATTCAAAATTTACGCAAATACGTATTTAGAATAAATTTATGTTTTTGTAAAAATATTTGATATTTTGAAAAACATGATTTTTATTCTATAACATGTGTTGATGTTAGTTTTGAAATTAAAAATTAATTTTGGGTGTTTTTGAAGTATTTAGGGAGGACCGAAAGAGATTAGGGTAAAATACCCTAATCCATTCAGCTCACTGGAAAGTGAGCTGAAGGAGAAAAAAATAAATGAATTAAAAAAAAGTTGATGTCTGGCGCTACAGCACGCGCACTGTAGCGCGTGCGTACGCGCTGTGCGCGGCAATTTTATTTTGCTTCGTTCTAGAGTTTCCGGACTCTAATTCAGTCCTGGTTTTTTCCTATACACTCGTAATGGAATATAGTATTTCATTAAATAATTTTTAATTACACCCATACTTGATTTCCATAGGTTAGACCCATTTCTTCTGCCGGGGCACCAATCCAACCCTAGGGATTCCACAACTGCCCTAACAATGATAATATTAACATGAATTGAGGTCCTTGTGAGTGTATGAATGTGTTAAGGGAGAGAGTGTATATGTTTCTTTTGTTTTGAGGTGGATAAATTGGTATATAGATGTTGGGGAATGATTATGCTTTTAGTATATTGATATAATAGTTTAAAGAAGTACTTATAAGAAATGTTAAAGTGATGGTGATCGGGTGAAATCACACATGTAACGCAAGCGCATGTATCGCTCAAGTAGTATAAAAATATTGATCCCACGAGGACTTAATTTCTACTGTTGTTATTAATTATTGATTTTATTTATTTACATGTATCTAATTAGGGTGAGAATGGAATGATTTCTGATTGGTTGGTTGAATGTGGATTTGCTAAATAATTAAATAAATAAATAAAAACACAAAGGAAAATAAACAAAATACACAAACATTAGGGTTGTGATTTCACACAATATTATTCGAATAATGAATTGATTCTCTTATATTTATGTAATAATTCAGTTGTTAACCTGGAACACGAAGATATGCAAAAGCCTCTTCTAATGGTTAGATGCAAACACCCAAAGTAACCCAATTAACTATATTCCTATGTTAACTAAGTTACCCGAATTCATTAAGGTCAAGTTCCAATTGTGGCTACCCACGCCCGACAGGTATATTCCTACCCTGGAAGGAAATCTCTAAAATGAGATCGTGAGCTATTGAATCTAAGGCTGAAACCTAAAATCCATTTTTCCAAGTTCATTTTAAGTTTACCACATCAATGTTATTGGTGATCAGGCAACAAAAAGCATTAAGCTTAAGATTCAATAAACAAGCCAAAACATCACACATTATATAAAGAAAATCAATTATTAAACTTGTGAATATTGTGCTTGATCACTTCCCTAGAATAAAAATAAAATATTGGGGTTAGGGGATCCACCTTTTATATTTCAAATGTAGAAATCTCACTTTATTAAAATATAGAAATTGTCAGTGTTACCCGATTAATTAATTCAAACCAGCCATAAAGGCGGTGTTATTATTTGTCCATAAACCAGCCATATAGGCGATAATCATATGTCACCTAAAGACCAACCATATAGGCGGTGTCATATTATGTCAAATAAATAAAACCAGCCATATATGCGGTATCAACATTAATCCATATTATTAAATTACAATTTTCATATTATAAAATAAGTGAGACTAATCTACCTTATCATATTAAAGGCTTCACCCTCCCCCAAGTGGAAATTAATTATTAAACATAAAAGAAAGTAAAAAATAAATAAACTATTATTACTACTACTAAAAATAAAAATACATTACTATAAATATATACAAACAAGATACAATCCGCAGTTCCCTATTTAGAAAGTTAAGGAAAGTATAAAATTTACAAATGAAATCAAGTTTTATTTATAGGCAAAATTTTGCCTCCACCAAATATGCAAGCATGTTTGGTGGAAGTTTGACAATTGTAAATTGCCATTTTCTTTTTCTTTTTTTTTTTTTTGATAATGACTTTAATAATTACAAATTACACACTTCGGATTTTTCATCAATTTCGGTCTTGAAAACTTCAAAATTCAAAATTCTTATGACATCAAAGTTGTAGATCTTTGAGTCTTCTTTCATCTGAAACTTGAATCACCTCAATCTGATATCAGAGTAAAAAGTTGTGGCCAAAATACGAAAATTGCGCAAAGTTGAAATTTTCGAAATTGTACTTCGTTAGAATGCCATTTCAAGTTTCCAACCTCCAAAATCCATATATCAAGTCCAATGTTTGCCCTTATTTGTTCCACATTTCGTCCTGATTGATTCCATTGAGTCCCGATTTTATTTTATCTGTAAAAAAACTAAAACACATCAAAACGTTCATAAAACTCGAGAAAACATACAAAATATTAAGTAAAATGGGTGGTAAATATTGATATATTTTTCACTCATCACACCCCTAAACTTACATTTTGCTAGTCCTCGAGCAAACCAAACAAAACAAAATAAAATAATCAAATAATACTAAATTACCCTAAGCCACTTTCGTAGGGATCATGGTTGCATTTAGCGTTTGCAACAACCTTTAAACCCCTAGGTGTCCCTAGTGGACGAGTTGTAGTCTCATGAAGGTTTACAACGACGATACCCACAAACGTCAATTAAATGCAATCAAACAAAAGTTAAAAGAAATAAAATAAAAAAATAAAAAAAATTCAACTAAAAAGTGAAATTCTTATTCAAGTTAGTAATTATTTTATTTCTTTCTAAATTACTAAATAAGTAAATTCTCCTATTTTTTTACCATTCTCCATATACACAATCAACAAGGTATTAATCAATTCATTGTGCCCACAATATTCACAAGTGTAGTTGAAAATAGTGTAATATTTTTATCCTAAAATTATATTAGAGTTCACACATTTTGGGATTGAAAGTTTATTTATAAACAATACACATTTTTTTTATATCAAACTTTACCTTTTGACGCGAACAATCAATGCTTACTGAGGTAAGATGTCCGGTTACTGAGTAAAAGCTTTATTAAACTAGTTACGATCTACCGTTTGACGCGAACAATCACTACTGGCCAGGCAAGATGTCTGGTTACTAAGTAGAAGCTTACTTATTATCTAACTAACTCAAGTAGTATTGTTTGACACGAACAGTCACTGTTTACTAGGCAAGACGTCTAGTTGCTAAGTAAAACTTGGTCATTATTATTCTCTCTATTTTCTTTAAGTAAATATTTCACTGCCTTTAGGTGCTAGCTCCAATAAACTAGAGAACTGAATATTATAAAATTTTCACTTACAACTCATGTTCATATGTTACCGTGTATGTTGATAATACCTGTCAAATGAGCATATGAATATCAAATTTAATCAATATTATGGAGAACTCACGAATTTAAATAATTCAAAAGGAAATAAATAAAAATTAACTTATTACGAATTAGCCTGAGATACATCTCAGGAGCGCAAACTCCTTACACAGCTATCTCAAAACAACAATTTCACTTGGTTAGTCGAAACTTAAGCAAAAAAAATTAACAAAACACAACAAAAAATAAAAACAAAACTAGACAACTATCCAAAAATAATAAAACATAACAAATAAAAAATAACAAAACTAATAAATAAAAAAATAAAATAAAACAAACTACTCAATTATCCCTTCCCCCAACCTAATTGAGACATCGTCCTCAATGTCTTAAAAATGATAAGAAGAGTTTAGAAGACATCATCCGATTAATATACAAAAAGAAACATGCATTAAAAAAAAAACAAAACATGTAGGAAATAACAAGATAGAGCATGCAATAATCACCCCAAACCTAAATCTAGCATTATGTCCAATGTAATATAAAACAAAATAAAGAGAAGGGAACAACACTACCGTGCAAATTATTTGATTTGTTAGACACCATTCCTTTATAGTTCTTATTTTTCCTGGTAGATTGGTTTGCTTTGCTTTAAATGCTCCATTTGTGTTTTTTTTTCCTACAAAAAATAACACACAAAATTAAAAATACTACAACATGTGTACACAAAAAATGAAAATAGAAATTTAAATAAAAATAAAAAATTACATGGGTTGCCTCCCCGCTAGCGCTAATTTTAACGTCTTCAGCCAGACGTGACTGAAGATTGTCCTTCAAGGAGGCTTCAGTTTGGTTTTGGACGTCCTAGAGATGCCAATGCCATGTGCGTTGCTTTTCCATTGTCTTTTCCAAAAATGAGGTGGCCAAAAGGATTTTATCTGATTCAGTGCTCGTGCCACCTTCTTGAACTTTGTAGCTCTGTACGATTTTGAAACGATCGACATTATATCATGAGGTCTTGTATGGTGCTTGACTTTGTATGGTTGTGCCATTCTGTCAAGTTTCTGGATGGTGTCCTCGATATGTACTCCCCACTGCTGTGATGTTTCATTTGGTGTCATGAGATTTTCATTTTGCTCTCATATTTGCTCTTGTAATTCATTTTGTTCTACCTTTTCTACACATATATATTTTAGCATTTCCTTGTTCAGCTCTTCATCCGACATCTGCGTAATGCATGCTCCATAAGTATCAATCTGATGATGCAGAGATATGTCTGTCTGTAGGCCTTCATCCTCCGTGGTTGGTACGAGCAGCTCTTCTATTTGTAAGTCTTCACAGATGCAATCAGTGATAAAAGAATGATCCAGATCAAATTGAAACTCTTCTTGTTCGGGCTCCTGAACTGATACCTCTGACTCTTGATATTGCTCAGCCTCTTCCCATGTTAAGGTGTCACCATGAAATCTTTGGTACTCGAAGGCTTCATTAGTGTCATCTGAAAATGCTCTGTGAGGTATGTAGCTCTGGTTTTCTATTAATTATTTCACTTGATTTGTCATTCTTTGTATGGCTGCTGCTTGACTCTGAAATTTTGCATTAAGTTCAGCTTCACATTTCATGAACATCTCGCACGATTTTTTGAACATGTTAGTAAATTGTTCATCATGTTTCTTGAGCATGTTCATCAACTGTTCTACCACTGATAGTTCTGGTTATTGAAGATCGTAGGTTGATGATGGATAAGATGGATAATAAGATTCAGTGAAATATGTTGGTTCTGTGTATGAAGATCTCTGATAATTCTGCCACCCCGAATTGTAATTGAACGTGCAATGATCGCTAGGATGGTTACCATCACATACCTCACATTTTATTATCATACTTTGAAATGGTTGAGAAAATGTTGTGTTAATGCTCTCTGACATCCACTGATAGTTGTTAGGCTTGACAACAGGCCTCAGAAAACCGGACTGTGTCTCCCTAATATGGGGTGTATCTTCACCTCTTAAAATTTTTAATGCTTCCATCGCCCAATAAGGATCTATTTTCAACCACATGAAAATAAAATAAACAAATAAAAATGAATAACTTAGATACAAGTAAAGTATATAGCTTCAAAATTAATAACGTAAGAAAAATAAGTCCCCGAAACGGTGCCAAAAACTTTATCGGGTGAAATCACACACGTAACGCAAGCGCACGTATCACTCAAGTAGTATAAAAATATCGATCCCACGAGGACTTAATTTCTACTGATGTTATTAATTATTGATTCTATTTATTTACAAGTATCTAATTAGGGTGCAAAGGGAATGATTTCTAATTGGTTGGTTGAATATGGATTTGCTAAATAATTAAATAAATACAAAAAAAAATACAAAGGAAAATAAACAAAAGACGCAAACATCTAGGGTTGTGATTCCACACAATATTATTCTAATGATGAATTGATTCTCTTATATATGTGTAATAATTCAGTTGTTAACCTGAAACACGAAGATATGAAAAATCATCTTCCGATGGTCAGATGCAAACACCTAAAGTAACCTAATTAACTGTATTTCTATGTTAACTAAGTTACCCGAATTCATTAAGGTCAAGTTCCAATTGTGGCTACCCACGCCCGACAGGTATATTCCTATCCTGGAAGGAAATCTCTAAGGTGAGATCGTGAGTTATTGAATCTAATGCTGAAACCTAAAATCCCTTTTCCATGTTCATTTTAAGTTTACCACATCAATTTTATTGGTGATCATGCAAGAAGAAGCATTAAGTTTAAGATTCAATAAACAAGCCAAAGCATCACACATTATATAAAGAAAATCAATTATTAAACTTGTGAATATTGTGCTTCATTACTTCCATATAATAAAAATAAAATATTGGGGTTAGGGGATCCACTTTTTATGTTTCAAATGTAGACATCTCACTTTATTATAATATAGAAATTGTCAGTGTTACCCGATTAATTAAGTCAAACCAGCCATAAAGGTGGTGTTATTATTTGTCCATAAACCAGCCATATATGCGATAATCATATGTCACCTAAAGACCGACCATATAGGCGGTGTCACATTATGTCAAATAAATAAAATCAGTCATATAGGCGGTATCAACATTAATCCATATTATTAAATTACAATTTCCATATTATAAAATAAGTGAGATTAATCTACCTTATCATATTTTAGGTTTCACCCTTCCCCTAGCGGAAATTAATTACTAAACTTTAAAAAATAAAAAATAAATAAACTATTATTACTACTATTAAAAATAAAAATATATTACTATAAATATATACAAACAAGATATAATCCTCAGTTCCTTATTAAGACAGCTAAGGAAAGTATGAAATTTACAAATGAAATCAAGTTCTATTTATAGGCAAAATTTTGCCTCCACCAATTTCTCCACCAAACATGTCAGCAAACACTCCACCAAATCTTCCACCAAACATGCATGCATGTTTGGTGGAAGTTTGACAATTGTAAATTGTTATTTTCCATTTTTGTTTTTGTTTTTGTTTTTGATAATGACTTTATTAATTACACATTACACACTTTGGATTTGCTATCAATTTCGATCTTTAAAACTTCAGAATTCAAAATTCTTATGAACATCGAAGTTGTAGATCTTTGGGTCTTCTTTCATCTGGAACTTGAATCATCTCTATCCTATATCGGAGTAAAAAGTTATGGCCAAAATACGAATATTGCGCAAAGTTGAAATTTTCGAAATTGTACTTCGTTAGAACGTCATTTCAAGTTTCCAACCTCCAAAACCCAAATGTCAAGTCCATTTTTTGCCCTTATTTGTTCCATATTTCATCTTGATTGATTCCATTGTGTCCTGATTTTATTTTATCTGCAAAATAAACTAAAACACATCAAAATGATCATAAAACTCGAGAAATCATACAAAATATTAAGTAAAAGAAGTGGTAAATATTGATATATTTTCTGTTGGATAATTATGACCCATAGCATCACTATTTGTACAGAACATGGTGTTGTTGTACAAATTAACTATGTGACAAAGGAAATTGCTCTTTTATCATTTGTAATTGGATTACCTGGATATATAAATGATAAAAGTCCTTATGATTAGTTCCGGATTAATAAGATATGAGACAGTATTAATCCACAAAGGTTTAATCATTAAATATCCCTAGTCGTAGTATTATCGAGACTGGACATCGATAATGTGAAATAGGCTAGTATTACACTTGTGCGTGTTATGGAAGTGTAACGGCATAGTTCTCATATATTTGGGTATTGGATACTCATGCAAGTGTAATAAGAGGTTTTGTTTACCGATGGTACGGAAATAGCTTCACTCTGGATAGACCCCTCGGAATCACATTGATAGTATGACTATGTGTCTATGGGAATCTGAATCAAGGTAGATGTATTTGGTCTTAACCTGATACTTGCATCGCTAATACTTGCGACAATCAGTATACTTTGGTTTTGGTCGTCCAGGGATTTAACAGGTTCTGTGTACGCCTCTTCTAGGTATACTGAGAATCGTAGTGTATTGGGTGTGATGTCAAGATGGAAGTATCACTTCAGTCATATGGAGATGCTGATCACGCATGGATACAGAACTGGTACTCTAAGTGCTATAGCCATCGAGAAGTATGACTAGCTCATAACTTTCCGATAATAAATAGACTAGTTGCTAGTGATCTGATATATGCTTCGTACGGGGCAGACACAATTCCAGCCCCAGGCCTAGCATGTGACATCCGATACTGGATCGTAATACGCAATACTATGTATACTACGCCTGACAAAGATCATGTATTCCGTAGCAGAATATTTCTGGAGAATTGGGTAGGCACGGTGCTTTGCTAGAAGCCAACCATGTCTTGTAAATCGGTAAGAATGTGGTACCGGGTACGCACGTATTAGGATAGTCCGATAACCGTATTTACTGCCAACATATCCAGGGATCTCTTTGGTCGCATCCCAAAGATTCACTGATGATATTTGACTCAAACAATATTAATCTGGGATTAATTAAGAGAGTGAAATATTAATCTGGGATTAATTAAGAGAGTGAAATATTAATCTGGGATTAATTAAGAGAGTGAAATATTAATCTGGGATTAATTACGGCAAGAATTAATCTGAGATTAATTATCAAAGAAAGAATTAATATGGGATTAATTGTGTCGAGAATTTATCTGGGATTAAATTCATCGATAGGAGAGAACGCGATTAATTTGGAATTAATCGGTAAAGTAAATTTAATAGTTAAATAAGATATTACTATTTAATTTGTTTAATTAGGCTAAAATAATATATTAGATATATTAATTGAAATCGGATTTCAACGCGGAATTAAATTGGATTTTAATTTTAGCGAACGAATTAATTCGTAAGCGACTTTCGTAATAATTTTGTTGGGCATTATTATTTAATTAAATTGGATTTAATTACGTCGCGACGGAAAATTCGTTTAGTCGGATTAAACGAACCGGGCCCAAATTGTGTTGTGTAAGCCAACCAAATTTTGAATTAAATGAGTGGGACCCATGACTTACATCAATTGTCAACAATTGATATAAGTGGTTGGCAATAAATTAAATTAGATTTGATACACATCATACCTACCAAGTAATAAAGAATTAATGAATTTTGAAAAACATTATTACACTCTCTCTCCTTGGCCGATGGCCTCTGATTAAAAAATAAAGGGAAAATAGCAACATTTGCTTTTAATTTGAGAATGATAAAAGCAATTGAAAATAATTGAAAAAGTGTGTGGCTCTCTGACTTTGGAAGTCAAGGCCGAAAGAAAGCCTTTTGCTTTTCTTTTGCATAAGGCAAAATTGCTCTCTGTTTTTCAATTTTTGAATTAGCCGAATTGGCCAAAAAGCAAAAGCATTTTGCTCTCTCTGGTTTGGCGCACAAAATGGCCACTGTCTTGTTTTGGGCGCACAAAATGAAGCATGGCCGAATGGCCTAATATCCAAGGGCCGATTGCTTCCCTCTCTCTTAGTCGAATCTCGCTTCTCTTGGAGGGCGATTTTGGGGTTCATTTTTGTTCTTGCTAGCACATAAAGGAGTCAAGTGAAGGTGATATGGATACTCACCCATGAGCTTGGAAGCTTCAACATCCATGAAATTTTTGAAATCCTAAATCCGATCAATGTAAGTATTCCGCAACTTTCTTGATTAATTCACACAATAATCACGCTTAGAGATTTTGTGGCATGTCTAGGACACTTACAATGGTATCAGAGCGAGATCTAAGCTTGATTTAATTTCTAGGGTTTGTAAACTTTAATTTGGGATTTTATGCTTGGAGTATGTATTTTCTTAAATTGATGGTTGGGATATGTTTATATGATGTTCAATTGGATTTTTGCATTGTTGGAATTGTGTAAAATTGATTAGATTAATTTTCTCTAATTCCTACCCCTTGGCCGAGAATTACCCTAGGAAGCTCATGGTTAATTTTTTGAATTAGACAATTGGATGTGTTTATTCACATGAAATTGAATGTTAATTGTTGATTTAATTAGATTGAAATCAAAATTGGATGTTAATTTCATGTATTGCCGTGAGTATGAAGCATGTTGGAATTGATTGATTGTGCTTTAATTTGTGTTGGACATACATTAAAATGTTAAGTATAATTAATTAAATTAATTGGTATTTTGGAAATATTAGATTAATTAATTAATTATATTAATTACACTTAATTAGATTAATATATAATTTGGAATGATGTATTAATTTAATTTATTGTATTTGGGCTAATGGGTTTGGTTGGGCCAAATTTTAGTCTTAGATTATATTTAGGCCTAAACCATTTCCATAAAGTCCAAAATATGACAATTGGGCCTTTAAAAATTTAATTGGGCCTAATGGGCCTAAATTGATTTTATGGCATAGGATGATTCCTAAATGAGCCAAGGATTTTGGGTTTGATCCATAATTGCCAAAGCTCATGCCTAAAGAATTAATTAAAAGCTCATTAGACTTTAATTAAATAGTATTGAATACTAATTGGGTCTTTGAGACCCATTAAGATTGGATTTGGAATCCAAGTCTTTAAGGCACATAAATAAGTGTAAATATTTAATTTGGAATTAAATATGAATTAGTATTGGATACAATTTAAATTGGATTTAAAATTGTAGTTCGATATAATTCAAGAATACTTACTTTGAGTATTTATTCTTAAACGAGTTTGACTCGCGCAAATCAAATCGTTGTTTGAACATTGGATGGTCATTAATTCAAAGATTAATTAATTGGATTAGATTGATTGAATAACATGCTTTGTGTGAATACTTGGATGTATGAATGAATAATGTATATCAGATGGATATTAGAAGGGTGAGGGTAATTTTGGAAATTGTTGTAATAAATTTATAATTTATTAAATTGAATTTGCGTGTCAAGCCTATTATCTCCTTATCTCATTGTATTTCTCTTCTCACCAATTCCCCTCAATGTAAATGAGGTTTCTTTAGAGGTATTATGTAATTGGGTAGAAGGATGAATAATGCTAGCGGGAGAGAGGAAATGTAGAGATTTATTCTAGGAACAATTTGTTGTATATCCATCCGTTTATCATTATTAATTTTATTTCGCGCCTTATTATGCTTTTAGAATGCATGTTTAATGGTGTATGATGAGACCTAATCAAAGATAATAAATTGGTTGCCAAATCGCGACAAAAACCCTCATTTTATATTAAGCGTTTTTCCTTCCATTGAGTGATTCTCTCTCAAGATCCAAGATTGGCATTGGTTTGTTGGCCAAAGTCAAGACCTTTGTCCATCGCGGATGTGTTTGAATCACAAAAGCTTTGTTCCATATCGTACGTCTTGGGCAAGTTGTGATTTGTTGGCCAAAGTCAAGGTCACTTCTTGTTCATCGACCTCGATTACGAAGCTTTCCCACTGTCAATGGGTCACGCTTAACTGGTTTCATTAAGCTTGTTGAGCCAAAGCCAAGGCTTAGTTGATTCAGAGGAAAAAGGTTAGGAAATATATTGGATATATTTACATATATTGGATATATGTTCCGGACTTGGAGGTTCACCTACTGGATCTAAGAATTGGATGAGATCCAATTGATCTTAGAGATCTACCTAGTTAAGTTTCATACAACTTGTTGGCCAAAGTCAAGGTTGTGTGTTATTTAACGGGATCCTAGCCCACTAGGAAACTAGGTTTCCCGAGTACTCCATAGAGGGTTAGAGGCTCGCCGAAAGATAGTGGGAGGTAAGTATTAAATTTGTAATTTCGTTTAAATACTTTCCAATACGCGCTCATTTCATTTTTCATCATTAATTATTTATAAATATATTAGTTGGACTAATATTCAATTGTTGTTTTAATTTAACAGTTGGATTATATTCAAACTACTTCATTTGTAGTTGGTTATATAATTGAATTATAGTAATCAATATATTTGAATGTAACCAATCAATTGTAGTTGATTATATAATTAGACTATAGTAATCATTAAGATTAACGTTGATTAGATAGTTTGACTATTGCAATCAAAATGGCTGAAAGATTAACGTTTAGAACATAATCCTGGGTGAAAATGTATTTAAATGGCTCTAATTTTCAGATTGGGAATAGAACTTCAGGATAGTCCTGGGAGCTGAGAAGTTATTCTATTTGATAGAGAAACCTCTTGAGCGTGAGCCCGGAGTTGAGCGAATAGTAGAGCATGAGCTTAGGAAGACTCATTGTGATGATAACTTTAGTGCTCAATCCGTTATGCACAGCCAGAGCTTCTTAAAATGACATATCCCAAGTTGTCTGCCTAAACTGTGGCAAACGGGGTCACTAGAAGTGTGACTGCCGTATGGACAAGGTAGACATGAAGGAAGTGAAGGCAGAACAAGGCTCCGGCTTCAAGAATGTTTGTTATAAACATGTTCACTACTGGTATTAAAATTGGATTTTTGATACTAGAGGTGGTACATAAACATATGTATTGATGTGCGGGATCTGCTGATTAGCAGGAAATTGGCTTCAGATGAAATTGACATATGAGTCGGAAAAGGACATGAGTCGCTGTTTTGGCCGTAGAAACCTAAGTTTTGGAACTGCCCTTTGGGCATGTACTTAAATTAGGAGACTGTTATCATGTATCTAGTTTGACTAAAAATATTATATCTATATCTAGTTTAACATGTTGCGGGTATACCTTTATATTCTAGAACACTAAGTGTTTTGTTTATAAAGATGATATTGAGATAAGCACATTAGATGTGAATAACAGTATTTATATTTAGAATATAAATGAATTTCAAACATATAACATGACAAACAAATAGCTCAAATTGAGTAAATCAAATGAGACTTATTTGTGGCATTGTCATTTGGGATGCATTAACAAGACTCGTATATCCATACTTTCGAAGAGTGGATACTAAGACGGATTTGATTCTAATTCAAATGATGTCTATGAATCTAGTTTATTAGGCAAAGTTCCTAAAACAACTTTTACTTGGTAAAAGTGTAAGTGCCACCGATCTGTCAGCCCTCGTTCATAGTGACGTAAGTGGGCCCATGTCTAGCTAGGCTAGAGGTGGATATGAATACTTCATAACCTTTACGGATGTGGCATCGCGTTACGGTTATATGTATCTTATGAAACACAAGTCAGAAACTTTTGAGTAATTCAAAGAGTTTCAACACGAAGAAAGAAAATAGACTGGTAAAAGTATTAAAAATATTACGGTCGGACCATAGTGTAAAATACTTCAACATATTAGTTTCAAGATTAATTGAAAGAGTATGGAATTCTTTCACAGTGGACTCCTCCCGGGACACCTCAATTTGACAGTGTGTCCGAACGGAGAAACCAAACTTTGTTAGACATGGTAAGGTTAATGATGAGTCGCTCTGAGCTACCAATTTCCTTCACGGGATACGCATTGAACAGTGCAATACTTATTTTGAATAAGGTTCCATGAAAATCTGTTAGACAGACTTCATATTAGATATGAACAGGAAAGAAACCGAGTTTCTTATTCCTGAAGATTTGGGAATGCTTGGCAAATATTTGGATGGTACCAAACTAGAACCCAAATCGGATAAGTGCCTATTTGTAGGTTGTCCTAAGG